>JAZHYW010069995.1:0-21547 GCA_037355805.1 Ixodes ricinus
GACGTCACGTGACCTATGTCTACCCGCTTTCCCCGCTAAATTTAGCGGGACAACTCGCGTCTTGTGGTCAAATCACTATTTCGGTTTCCCCGCTAAATTTAGCGGGAAATTGACGTCACGTGATCTTTTAGCCTTGAGATCGAACTGCGCTATGATCGTCATCAATGTGGGGATGGGAAGATGGCGGCACCATAGGCTATCTGCGGTCGCGGCCAAGAACCTGCAGAATATCGCATTTATTGCCTCGTACACTATCACTGTGAAAGCAATTTCAACAGAAGATGATCCAATACTGTTCATTGGCTCAGTGCAATACCTACTGCATTGAGCTGGGGGTCAGTTTTCACCGATATCCAGTGGCCGGCGCGCTGAGGAAAGAGTGGCTCTCGAGGTTGAGGTCTGATTCACGCGATGGTTTGTTCTAAACATTTCACCGCCGAAGTCTTCAAACCTACGATGCCTGGCAACCAAGGTAAGTGGAAAAATAAAACTGTTCACATAAGTGTCACGGGTGGCCCAAAGTATAATACGTGTAAAGCGTGCGTGTTGATACTCGCTTGCTGCTGGGCAGTGTGATCGTCCTTAGTGGGATATGGGAATGCAACAAATTTATTACTGCGTGAGAATCCGACTCTTGAAACATTGTAGAATTGTCACTCCTACGAGCTCCCTTACACAATGCCACACTAAAGGAGGCATCAACTGCAGCGGAAATGACTCGCTCAGTGCCAGTGTGCGCGTCGGACACACCTGATAAATTTTCTTGAAGTTCGGTCGGAAGTACGGGGTGAATACGGCTGATGGCAACTGGTCAGTCTACCCAGGGCGGATCAGAACTCCGTCTTGGGGGTGGCGAAACTTTTAAGGATACTATTCTCACATTCTTCTTGTGCAAGGGGGTCCACCATGTCAATTGCCTCTGAGAAGGGGAAGGGGGGGAGACTTAGTTTAGGGGGGGGGGCGGTTGCCACGAGTTCCCCCCTTGGATCCGCCACTGGGTCTACCAAAGGAGCAACAGGGACTTTTGAGCCTAGTCAATTACTTGTTTATATTCCATGAATTTTGCTTGCCCTCCGCGTGAGAAAGTTTCATGCCACTTCGTTTGAAAAACAAATTTTCAACGACAAATCACGCTACATGAAAACGGCATGAGTACATCTAAGGTGTAACAGCTTACTGAAGGACATGTGTGCCACGTACGAAGCTCGAGCCATTCATTTTTCCGAAGTGACTGCACCCCCTACAGCAAAACTTTTCACGAGCCTCATATTTTTGAGAATCATAAAATTAGTGGAAAAGTAAAGGCACATGAATACCTTACTTGTTTTGAGGCCAGAATTCAAATTTTCAGAATTCGCGAGAGTTAGCGGCCGCGAATAGGTTCCTATGCCTAATTTGAGAATAATTAGGATAGCAAAAATAAAGGGTTTTACGTATGCAGCGTTTAGAACGATCGAGAGGACGGAATCGTGTGATTCTTCTCAAAGCACGTATCCGGCTGTTGGAGTTATTTAATTATTTAGTTAATAGTTATTCGGCAGGGTGGGTGCACAAAAGTTCACCAATCGTGGCACCGTTCGCGAGTTTCAGATCCACAGTGTGGGGATCCTTGCTGAGAGCCGACAACTTGCACTACGTAACTCCACACGTGTTTGCTCGTCGACGTGGCCGCTGGGGCCACAACGCTGCACTCAATAATGTGCCCAGCATTCACAAGTTGTTTGCCTTCGACAAGGCACTGCTTTCCGTCGTCAATGTACTCCATAATAGTATGCAATGGCACTGACACTGAAACAAATAACCGCATCGCAACAACCACAGTAGCAACATTATAAGCTATCCGGCTTGGCATTCCTTGCCTTCGCGTGTTTCCACACTTGTGGAACGATACAATCTTTTGAAAGAAACAAGCATTCACAACGTGAATAGCGCAGTTACCCGAAAACAAGCCTTCATCGTCGCGAAGATCCATGTTTCAACGTGTGCTGCGAGCAGACGGCGTACGGCGGTATCCACACTAGCAGTGTTTCCAGCAATGGCCGCATGGTGGTGACTCTGTTCGATCTCGAGGGTCTCGAGGAGAATACACCAGCTCCGTTACCCGCTAAACTTGGAGAAAAAAAAATTGTCTGACCAACACCAATCCAGTTTCCCCACTAAATTTAACAGGGGAAATCGGCGTCGCATGACCTATACAACCATTCAGTTTTTCCGCTAGATTTAACGGGTACATGTACGTTGCGTGACGCACCAATAGACTTTTTCTGTAAGCTTCTGCGCATACGTACACCTCCTCCCCTGGCCTTGTTTCCCGCTGTCACCATTTTCGCAGAGCAAAGTTACGGCTGTTCAACATATTCGGGACCTATTACACGTATTTTAGCTTTTTTTGGCGATTCTTGTTTGAGTATTTGTGACTCCAGCGAACTACAGGGGGCGCGCTGATCAGGCGAAATGGCGGACGAAAGGAAGTTATTTTCGTCGTTCAGCACGCGGACCACCATAAGTTTTTTGCACTGCAGTATAAAATCGTTGCTACATATAAAAGCAAAGCAATTTTTCGACGGTAGGAACCTAGTTGGTGCGTAGGAATGACGCGGCAGAAGCATAAAAATAATTACTGAAAACAATGTTTGTTTCTACGCTGCCTACGAGAACCAAGCACGATAGCAGATGACAGAGTCAGAACGACCTCCTCTCGAGTTTCTCAGCGTTGACGCTATATGCGGCGTCGATATTGCTGGAGTCGCCAAACGCTAGTACGGAACATGAAAGGCAACGAAGATCAATACGGTGGCACAATGCCAATCTGTTCTGACAGGCGGAGGCAAGTTGGGCTGCACTTCATTTGTAGCTCGAACACAGCTCCGCAGACGGTGCTTGTTACTGGAAATGGGTGCATTCTCTATAATGCATTTCATGCATTACAGGACAAGGTGAAGATGGCTGCCAATTTGTTTGTATTATAACGATCACTGAATGATATTTTCAGTTTACATTGCTTTATCTCCTTTCTATAAATAGTATTAGTTTTAATATAGTTTGTTTTTATGTTCTAGATGCAGTGCACATGTAAAAAAGAAACCTGCCACGGGCACATAGCAACACACTTGGGAGCCTAGTAAAATAAGCTCATTTGTGCATTTTAATTCATCGAGGGCAATGGACAAGAAAGATGTGTGCGAGACCTTTCATTTAAAATAATCGGAAATCTTGAAAGGCCTGCACAAAAGTTTCTTAAACTTATCAAATATAAAAATTAATGAAAACCTTGAGATGTGAGGCCCCAAACGGCCCCAATATCGGTTTCTCAACATGCCGTGTTGCAATTGTTAGATAAAGCGTGCTACATAAAAATCAAGGAATAAACTTACCTCGTTCAAAATAATAAAAAAAAAAAGAAACTGGGCAATTTACTTTGCCCTTTCACAGCTGGCGCACGCGTAGAGAGAAAAGCTGCCGACAGATGGCGGCCTGGGTTCTTTTGGAACAACGTCTGCTGTCAACCCGGAATATGCCGGTGCTCCGTCGACGCGGAGTCAGCAGCGCTACTCTCTCTACGCGTGCATAGTTTGCGAACTGGCAACATGCAGGTGTCCCCCAAAACAATTTGCAGGGTTTTCTTTTCCCTCAAATATACACTAAGCATCGCCGACCCGTTTTTCTGCGAGGAAGACACGTCTCAGCTTTAATCCTCCTGACTCCTCGGCAGTATATATATATATATATATATATATACTTCTCGACTTCACTTCACACGTGACCTGTAGCATCCGCGGGTGCGATTTTTGCAATCGAGAGGGAAACAGGAAACGACGGGAGAAAGATGACTATTTTCCTTACGCAGCGCCGCAGCACGCCACAGCACGCCGCCTCGCGTCTGCGCCTTCGCGTCCCCTACAAAAACCGACCGTGGCTTCCCGCAGTGCTTGGCTCCAGAATGGCGCCAGTGAGGTACTCTGCTCCGCAAGCGGAGCATA
This sequence comes from Ixodes ricinus, assembly GCA_037355805.1. NCBI lineage: Eukaryota > Metazoa > Arthropoda > Arachnida > Ixodida > Ixodidae > Ixodes > Ixodes ricinus. The sequence continues at coordinate 3,981 of JAZHYW010069995.1, forward strand.
TACAGTTACTCTAGCCAGGGGTTACTGGAAGTGCCCCTGGCGGTCGGGGGCTGGGGTTCTCGAACTACAAATGAAGAAGATGGCGAGAGCAAACGCTGATATGGCGTGTCTTTTGGCTAGCCACACTCAACGATTGTAAACAGCTCCACGAGTATCACCTTCAAGGCCAAGAAGGCATGCAAGCCCTACTCAACGAGACATCTTCCAACGTCACCACAGCGGTCGCTGACGCGCTTGGAGGGCCCTGGAACGACCCCGACTGTACCCTCGTCATCCCCACAGCCCGCACTGCCTAATTATGGAGCCTGTGGAGGGCTCTCTCTGCCCAGTTATTCTTCGACCCCAGCCCCCGACCGCCAGGGGCAACCCCTGGCTAGAGTAACTAGAGTAATCAGAGATGCTCCGCAAGCAGAGCCTATACAGTTACTCTAGAGTAACGTACATGCTCCGCTTGCTGAGCAGAGTACCTCACTGGTGCCATTCTGGAGCCAAGCACTGCGGGAAGCCACGGTCGGTTTTTGCAGGGGACGCGAAGGCGCAGATGCGAGGCGGCGTGCTGTGGCGTGCTGCGGCGCGCTGTGTAAGGAAAATAGTGCGGCGTGCGGCGACGAGCCGCGCATGCGCCGTCATCTTTCTCCCGTCGTTTCCTGTTTCCCTCTCGATTGCAAAAATCGCACCCGCGATCCTGCGGATCGCGTGTGAAGTGAAGTCGCTGTTGCCGCTGTGTGTCCAACGTTTGGACGACCTTTCCCTCGAGCGATCGCAAGACGCAGGAGAACGCAGGCCTGCTTATTTTCCCCTTGTGTTTAATCGAAGAAGGAATGCCGCTGCTCAACCTGTAATTTTTTTTATTTTTTAGCTGGCAGTTTATTTGGTTTTATGAAGACTGAGCAGTGCTTTAGCTTCATGTGCCTCAATTATATGCGAATCTGAGGGATGTCGAGCACCCGCACTTTCATGTTAAAATAATGTACAACCTTTTTTTTATCCAATGTTTTTAGCCATTTTGTGATTTCGAGACGTCCGAATTAAGAGCTCTTTGGAAACCATAATTTTCGCATGCTTTCAAGTTGAGCTAAATTTTGAATTCGCTTGAATCGCGAACATTATAGGGCTCGCGAATAATAAATGTTAAACGGTGCTCCAATTTTGGGAGACGCCGCAACCGACGTCTCACTTTCAATGCGGAGTCTCTTGCCGCTGTCCGCTCGATTTGTGCACTTCGTAACACTACAGCCTGTCATTTTCACGGGGCTCTTTCTGCGCGCATGCAAAATTCATTACGGTAAACGACGCAGCGGCTGACGAAAACGCTGTCCCCTCGCTTTCGGACGAGAGCTCGCCGCGAGGTGCCGATGCGGTCGCGATCGCGTCTCCGCGAGGCCGCAGACGCGACAACGCGATCGTCGTCCGTGTCGTCTGCTATCACATACCTTCAGCTTCGTTCTTTATTGAGCCCCACCCTGCCCGTTTCGATCTGATGAGCATCGTACCGGCGTGCGGTCCGTATCGCTACTGCGTGGTACGTTAAAGACCCAGGCTAGCGGTTGACTGCACGGCTAAATTGCTCATCTACAGCGAGTGACTCGTCGCAACTTTAAATGGTGACCAACTCACGCTGTACAATATCACAACCCAAGTTTCTTCATCAAGAAGAGGGAGGAGGGAAAAAGCAGTACCGAAACTGCTTGACAGTGCCCTCTCCTCCCCAACAGCAGAAGAGGCACTCAAAACAAAACCGCACTCAGGAGTACACATTCACATCTCTGATGAAACTAATAAAGATAGTATGCGTTTGTTGGAACAGTTTTCAGTTGTAATATTTTGCGATAAAAAATAGTTTAACATTTTGGGTAGCTGGTATCTCACCATCTGATTTCCGTAGTTGGTTCTCGAGCGCGGGACCGTCCAGGCGTCGGCATGGCGGGTGGCATACGAGGTGTTTTGTGAGTGAAGGAAAGAAAGAGAAAGAAGACTATTTCCTGGCTGGTTTATCGCTGCTTTATAGGATAGGGCAAGTTTATACTCATAATAATTCGTGATGGGAACAATTCCTAATTTATTGAATCCTTGGACCTTGGAAACGGATGTCCTAACACATCGCTCGCGTTATGAAAAAACAGGATTGTATTGTACCCAGTTGACGCACATAATGTTCAATGACTTAGGAAGCTTTCGGTTCGTTCGATTTCAGTCTAGGATCTCTATTTTGCGAACTCAAAGCGGAAAATATGTTTCCCTGAAACTCGGCGCTCTGGAAGGCCGCTTTCCCGCACGAAGGTCGGCTCCAGTTCTGCCCACGTGACCACTCCTCCGCCAATACGGGAGATGGCGGCGAAAGGAAAAGAAACGCGATACTCTGGCTCTGCAAGCAGAGCCTATACAGTTACTCTACCCCTGGCCACTGTTGGGCACGTGTGAGTTCGAGCCTTCCCTCGCCACGCAGCAAGCAGCAGCCGGAGTTCCTGACCTCCGGCTTGCCGACCTCCGACCACCGGGCCTTTTGACACCCGAGCCACGTAACGCCTATGCAACGCCCCGCGTGGTCACCACCCCTTACCCTGAGCCCAATATCGCCACCTCCACCCCGGGCGGTAACAGGTTACTGAATGGAACAAGCTTCCGTCACAGCTGGTAAACGAAGACTGCCCTGTTGCATTCTCAGACGGTCTCCAGTCACTCGTCACTGATGACGCAAGTTCTTAGATTGGCTGGGATAAATTGTGTACCCTGCTACTTTACGGCTGATACATCTTGATCAATTTTTTTTTGTGCGTATAGAGGCGGGGAGGGGGGGGTAGCTTTGCCTTTGCATGTGTACAGATCTACCCATGTTTACTTAGGGTCTTGCTTCGTTGTACAATTTGTAATTCTGCTTTTATGTGATGTTTCTTGCTTCCAGTTATCTTTGTATTGCTTTTGCCTTGGCCCCTTTACAGGCGGCCGGCTATTTCCACCAATAAAAATAAAATAAAAATAAAAATAAATAATTTACGTCAGGTTGCAGGTTGTTCCAATTGATTATTGTACGAGAAAAGAACTCAAATGTATAATTTTGTAAATATTTATATGGGTTTACTGGTAGACCTAGGGCAAAAAAAGTTAAATATTTATCTTTGTCTATTCCATCCTCCTCGCTTCCTGAAACTTCCATTGTCACGCAGTCGGCACTTCAAAGAATATCGCTACTTTGTAGGAAGCTGTTATCTAAATCCATTAAATCCGGCTTGCATTAAAAAAATATCGAGGCTGTTCGCGATGACCGTGGTCTATTAAAATAACATTCTTTTTGTAACGTACCTTGGGTCAAAAATACATACGGACAATAATAGCAAAACCTAAAAGTAAAAATAAATAAATAAATACATTCAGTTGCATAAGGACGGCGCTTTCGCTGTCGACGGAGTTTTTCTGAGTGTCGTCTGCTTTCGTTCGCTGTCTGGCTACACCTTTAACGTTATTCCGACACTGCTCCCGGTGCCATCTGTCAATGCGTGTGTCAAACGCGCCCCGCCACGCGACTCAGTCGTCTGCATCCCCATCCGCCGCCGACCCTGGCAAATCTTTGGCCCCATTTTTTGCAGAAGGGGCCATTTTTTGCATTTAACCGGAGTGTAAACGTATATGTAATCATCGCCGTTGTCCATTCAGTGAAGACGGTTGTCGTCCACCGCATATGCAATCGCGAAGGCAAGGCAACAACAATCGTACAAAGCAGACGAATAAAAAAAAATTGCTGTGGCTTAGCTCGGCTATGCGCCAGGATATACGTAGCGTGAGCTTATGCGCACAAAATGAGAGGCGCTATCAAGCGGCTCCGGTGCAGCGTCAGACTTGGCTACTGCGCAACGGAGGCGCACAGCTGGAGCACGCGGCGGCGCCAGTGCGTGTGCCATCGGCTATGCCGTCACTCCTCTGGAATGTGCACACCGGCGAGGCGCGCGCGGTGGTGGCGGAACGCGCGGCGGTGGCGGCTTTAGCGCGCCAGCTGTGCGCCGTGTGACGTCACTGCTCCTCGCGCATGCGCAGACCGGTGAGGAGCGCGCGGCGGCGGCATCTCTGGCGCGCCAGCTGTGCGCCGTGTGACATCACCGCTCCTCGCGCTTGCGCAGCACGGAGCACGGCTCATTATGCGAGCCACGCGAAACTGCTCAACCTCGGCCAGTGTAGCTCACGCTACAAACGCTACAAAATTCCGTGTTCTCTCGACAAACGCGAGGTCCCCCAAGAAGACGCCGCCGTCGGGTGGCCCTGTGTGACTGCTTCGTCTTTTTCGACGCCGGCGTCGACGTCGACCACAACGCGCGTTTTTTGCTCAGTGTGAATGCGCCTTCAGAGCCGTATATGTAGAGAGTTTGGTCATTCGTTGGGAAGTATAGGAGACAAATGAGGAGGCGCCATTGGCCGAAAGCCGGCTGGGTGTGTTCCAGGCTGTCTTCACAAATTCGAATGTGGCCAATCAGAAGCCGGAAATAATACCCTGTCGATGGTCGCGAGAAACAAACCTGATAAGTGCGTCGGAGTAACTCTCGGTGACTGAAAATATGGTGCACGTGATGTTTCAATCATGGTCATCCAAAATCATGGTGGAAGAGTGTGACTAGCAAAAACGATCGACATAATTCGTACGCCAAGCGCCGAGGGCCGGGAATCTGCCGTCCGAGCGGTCACACTCCATCCAAGCAAAACAGAGTTGAGCGGCGCGTTCGTTTCTTACATCTTTTTGCATGATCATGATCGAAACATCACGTGCACCCTATTTTCAACCATGAAGGGTTACTACACTTCACTCTTACGTGCTTATTAAAACCATATATGAACATTTACCTCGGACCAAAACAGTTTCTCGCTACCACCGCTAGGGGATTCTTTTAGGCTTCTGGTTGGCCAAGAGAGCATGTCAAGCCCACTCTCTGCGTCTGGTGCACGCCCTGGCTCTGCCCGCGCCTCCCATTGACCAAACTCTCTGTATACACGGCTCTGATTACCATCCATCCACCCAGCGACTGGAGAGTACTGCGTTTTGAGGCAACAGTGTACTAAGAAAACACATTTTTAAAATTATGTGTTTTTAAAGATTTACAGGCGCTAACCATCTTGTCCTGAAGGATTTTCGTTAAATAAGCTCGTCTTATTTTGAAGTATTTTCTTGGAAACAAAGTAAGATGGGTCTGTGGATGTTCTTTAATATTTTATTTCTGAGTGAACTATTTACATCCTTTACTATTTTATGGAAGCCATATCTCCACTCGCACATATCTAATCTTCACATTTTTATTTCTTTCTCTAGTAGGTGTATGTGTGAGATATGCACTAAGGGAGTACAAATATATTAAGGCTGCGGTCCCACGGCGGCCATGTTTGCAGCGCGATTCTGACACTTAGTCACTACCTAAAAATATTTAACTCATGTCACCTTATAGAATAGGCAATGGGCCTCATTTGGATATATGATATATATTTCTAAAGCAAAAGCGAGATCAGGGAGGATCTGCGAATATTGGTGTTTTTGGTCATACATGGTTTGGTAGTACAAACGGGGAGAGTTTACCGTTTTGAGAAATTTGCTCCAAAATTTCATGGTTTGTAGATAAAGAGTGTTTTCTTTGCACAGCGTGGCCCTTTTTTTTCCATTTATTTTCGAAATTGACCCTTGGAAAATTGGCATTACGGAAGCATATTGCGAGCTACTTTCTGACAACGTGGCACATTTGTTCCTGAAATTCTTATAGCTATTGATATATAAACCCATCCTTTGGGAATGATTATCTACGTTAATGCGAATACATCAAACGGTGCGGAGTTATGCGCGTTCGTCAGGTGGCCGGCACACTGTAGATACGCCAGCCCACTCTTGAGGCGATTCTAAATTTGTTGACACTTTCACAGCCCTGCGCACGATCTCCGCAGCCCAGCACATGCGTTTGAGTCACTTATGAAGGCGAGCAAAGCACGCGCCATACGCACAAACACTCAAAATGGTACCGACCAGACTTTCTGGCGTCTCAGCTAGTCTCATTCAACGGCACTCTAAACGGTTGTTTATATCTTTACCATAGGACGCGCTTTACAGCGCTGTCACAGCTACCGGTGCGCGCGCGTTCCATGCACGAGGGCTCATTCCGCTCTCGTGAGGCTGAGCACGGCCGCTAGCATCACCCTCTCCCGCGCTCGGGAGAGGATGACCTCGTGCATGGAACGCGCGCACCGGTAGCTGTACAGCGCTACAGCGAGCCTATGTAGAATGAGCACCGTTCAGGTACCGTTGGTGAGACAGCTGCGACGCCAGAAAGTCTGGTCGGTACCATTTGAGTGTTTGTGCGATGGCGCGTGCTTTGCTCGCCTTCCAAGACACAAACACACGTGCTGGGCTGCGGAGATCGTGCGCAGGGCTGTGAAGTGTCAACAAATTTAGAATCGCCTCAAGAGTAGGCTGGCGTGTCTAGAGTTAGCGCCGTCTGACGAACTCGCATAACTCGCACCGTTTGATGCATACGCATTAACGTAGATAATCATTCCCAAGGACGGGTTCTGCTGGTCTTTTTTATTTAGTTTCGAAATCGACATCGTTGCGAAGATTGGCTTTACGGATAGCCAGATTCACGATGCTATTTTCTGGACAACTGCGTGCATAGTTGTTCCTAAACTTCTTATAGCTATTGATATATAAAACCTACAAACGTGTGTTAAATTTAATTAGGATTGACGTATAACTTTTGCTGTAAGACTCGCGTAAAAACCAATGAAAATGGTAAAATCAGACTAACATCATTTGGTAGTACGAATGCACCGGTATGGGTTGTCAACACAATTGATCAACCTCTTATGCAGAGACAATTAAATATGTGCTATTTTGCATAGCGAAGCCCTTTTTCGCAATTTCGCATTTGGTTTCTCTAAAAAAATTCATAAAGTTCAGGCAAAATTGCATCCTTCTTAGACACAAAAAATCACATTTGTCTATATTTATACTATTCGATGGGTAATCATGTTGTCATAAAGAAGGGTTAATATCTGATATACAAAATAGCAGCTTTTGTTTTCAGTAAACATCTCTAATTTTTGTTTGAGGATGGACACAAACATGATTGCCGGTTCTTTAGATGTGCTTTTATGGACATGAAACAGATTTATTGGCATCTAATAATATTTATTGTATGGAATAGATAAACATTGCGATGTATTAGACTTTCACAATGATCTTGCTTTGGTTTCTTGATAGGTGTAGAGCTTAGTTAGTTTTAAAAACAATTAAAAACTGTTTGGGTGTTTTATTGCGCTACCTGCCGGATGGCAGACAAACTGCTGATTTCTAAAGTTCAAGAAATTTTCGAGGGCGGCGTTGGCGTTTGTATCATCATCAGTGTCCGTGTATTTTTGCCTTCACATTTAGAAAATATATTGGAAGATTTACTATCGACAAATAAATGGTTTAAGTACTGGGTCAGGTTAATAAATCTAAGATAAATAATTACACAAGCGTAGTGTGATATATTGTGTTGATTATTCGATATGATTGAAATCAATAAACAATAAAGACGAAAAGGAAAAGAATACACCCGAGTTCACTTCATGCCTAGAGCCACTAAGTGAGCTGCGCTTGGAGTATCGGCACTCCGTTCCCCAACATTGTTGTGGGAGCCGCCATTTCGGGTCTAGTGCAGAGCAAACGCAACTGCCGATCGTCGTGATTCAAAAGTGCGACTTCCTCAGCATTTTATCCGGTGTTAGGAAGCTGATGCAATATTGCTTTGCTCTGTCGCGGACTGTTTAAACATTTGTGGAGGACAGAAAAGAGTTTCCTGTGATTTTAGATAAAGCTTCAGATCACTGGCAACCATGATTTTACGCCACGATATGGCCAAGTGTCGTTACTCTGAAGCGTAGCTTATTTAATGACACTATTCATGCCCTTGTTCAAGGAGCTTGTAATACCTGAAGGGGCCATGACGTAAGCCCCGTGGGTTCCACAAGCCACTACCTTTTGACACCTGCCTCTTCCTCATTGTTCCCGCTAGTGGCACTAGTGCCCGCGAACCTCCTTTCCCGTGACTGAAACTGAAACTAAATATGAATAATACACCATTATTATAGCTTATTTAGTTATAACCAACTACACATAATGAGAGAAGGAAGCGGTCGGGTAGGAGAAACGCGGGTTTTATGTGCGACCGTTCTAACCGTCTCAGAAGAGAGAACACGCGAGCTTGCGCTGATTTCAAAAAGACGATCCAAAGAAAAGAGGCGGCACGCTGTGTTTTTTGTGATTGTGCGTCTAATTTATATACAGGTATATTTGAAGATCGACGATGGACGTCGATCGTCTCGAGGTAATGTAACGTAGTAACATTATATAAAAAATAAACATAATGAAGGACTGCACGACTTAATTTTTTCAATTCTTGGATTGTAATATGGCGGTAGCCTATTGTACTTACTGTTGACGAAGAGCAATATGAGGTGACGAGGTAATGATTAATTGATGAGGCTCTATAAGGATGACGACATTAGTGGGTGTCGAACCACAACGTACAGTGCCAGACTTGTTTCAAGTATCGTGTACCCAAAGACTTTTCTTCACCCGCAACAGAATATGGTAGAATCATTGAGGATGATGCTTTACAACTGTACGTGGAACAGAAAAACTGCACTGTGCAAAAGTGCGGCTTATTCATTAATATAAAGGACGGATTTCTAGCAGCATCCCCTGATGGACGGCTTGGAACAAATGGCCTTGTTGAGGTGAAGCGTCCCCGTTCCAAAAGATTCTTGAAGCCTACTGAAACCGCAAAAGAGTATGAGGCGAAAAATAAAAAAAGAGCCTGGTGTGAAAGGTCCAAATCACCACCATAGATTCTACTACCAAATACAAGGGCAGTTACACAATACACAAAGAGATTTTTGTGATTTCGTTATATTTACACTCAAGGGCATTGATATCCAACGTCTTCAGAGGGATGACACCATCTGGCCAAACAACATAGAGCCTTTTCTACTCAAGTTTTACATGAAAGGCCGGACTTCCGCTGAAATTCCTCACGTAGACGAGTTGTCCGATCGAATAAACTGCCATTACTCCCGATCTGGGAATCTCTCGATCTTCGTTCGTAGGCCATAGTGTCATGAGATCGAGGGGTGTGGCTCTTCGTCCGCCGAACATTGCTTCGGTTGGTGTTTTTCCCGTGGAAGATGAGACCGTAATGTGGTGCCGGAACAAGAACTTGGCGATTCTTCACTGAACTGCTTCTTCCGTAAGCTTCAAGAGGGCTTTCTTCGTTTCGCACACCATCTGTTCTGCTTGCCCGTTAGTTGCAGGATGGTATGGTTAACTAATGTAATGCCTGATGCCGTTTTTTGTTTTGTTTTGTTTAGAAACTTGTTTATTTATTTTTTAAACGAGATTCGGCGCGTTATCAGAGAAAAGTATTTTCGGTAGGGCAAAAGTAGCGAAACGAGTGAGTAGAACGTCAATGACGCGTTTGTACGTCGTGGCATGCATCGTGTAAACTTCCAACCACTTAGAGTACGCATCGACCATGACTCCGCAGATGCGGATACGTTTCGCCATGCACCCACCGACTGAATAGTGGATCGTTTTCAGTTACTGTTCATAATGGCGCTGGACTCGAGGAAAACTTCGAGTCTTTCCGCAAAGTTAGCCCAGGTGCCAACACTTTTGTCGAAAGCGGTAAGTGCTCGAAACGTCAACAACGTCGGTAGCGACGTGCTGTGCTTGACACTTGACGCTTACCATTCGCTGAGACGAAACTTGCTTGTACGTCTGCCACGAGTCGTCCGATATCAGGTCATCACCGCAACTCCATCTCCCGACAAAACAGGTCTTTATTGTCCGCATGTCTATAGTTAGCAATCATGTGAACTTATAAATTCCCGAACGCTCATCACTTGCCGTCACTAAACGCCGCTCAATCATAGTGTCTTCATGGCTAATAAACGTCTTCCTATTTATACTGATGCTTTTCATCATATTCCTCCTAAGCTGTACTTACAACATAATGTGTGTCGGTACTTCCGAAAATATTGCAACGGCGCTTGTTTTCTGGGAACTATAATGTAACAACCATTACAACATCTTCCGGATCCCGTGAAACACAATATTTCGTTACGTCACTTTTCAGTCGTCATTATAATGGCGAGGTAAATACCGTAAATCGCGAAGCAGTTTACTAGACGTCCGCTTCCACTGGTGTCTTGGAAGATTGAGTCTACTGAGCGTGCATTCCTGCAGAAGAATTTTTCATTGACAGAATATTGACACGTCAATCAACAATTGATTCCTTCTTGGTAAGATTTATTGCGAAAGCCCGTCGCAACCGCCGAACCGCATGTCCCTATACACGTTTGCAAGAAGGGCTCCTGTGCGCCGCCATTTTGGGCGATGCTGGCGCCGCCTAACGTTTCCGCCATGCTGGGGTGCGCCAGGGCACGTCACTGGGGTGCGCGATGACAAGATGGCGGCGTCTGCTGTGTCGCCGACGGCCAGGATTAGCGACACACTTACTGTTTCGGAACGCAGGAGGAGGTATCCACACAGATTCGTAGCATCAAATATTGTAGGACGGGTCATGTTTAAGGGTTGGAGCTGACTTTTTAACGATCGCAGCCTCTGTTCCAGCACGTCGTGGAAGCCAGAGCTGCCGCGAGCGCAGCCATCGTTGATGCAATGGCCATGCGGCTTCTGGCGCTGGTTTACGTATTTTATTTAATTGTTTGTGCTTTTTTGCAGTCGAAGAGAACACCTGCATGTTTTATAAATATATATATTTTTAATTTATTCTTGCGCTCAGTGGTGTATGCTTCGGCAAGAGACGCTTGGCAACATTGTTCGATCAGCAGCGAACGTCCTGGCTGGAGAGTAGGCCCGCCTGACCGCGGTGCGCGGTTCGAGGTTAAGACGGGATCCCACTTGCAAAGGTGTATATCAGCCTGACATTCTCGCATAGATGAGTTTGCTGGGCCACGCTATTGAGCCAGCTGAGCACAGCTATGGTGGCTGTAAGGGGAGGTGTGCCGAACAGAACATCGATAGCATGCCACTTGTTCATGACGCCGATGGCACCGGTACCCTGCGCCTGGTGCCATCGTGCGGCGCACAATGGCACCACGCGTACAAGTGCGTCCTGCATGAGCACGCGCAGCACGAGACGCTCTCGTGCCCCTTCGAGCAGAAATTCACCGGTAGCCTGGCTACAGCGCCACTTTTTCGTCATGAAGCGGCGGCACGTGGAACTATCCAAGAATGCGGAGAGCTCGGCACACCTACCCCTATAGCCACCATAGCACAGCTGGCAGCGGCGCGAGCAAGGCCACGAGGGGAACGTGATGGTGCTCGAGCCATCCCACCGTGAAACAATATTTCGGCCACCCCACGGGTGCGTGTCGCCATCTATTGGTTGAACTAACGCCTTGTTCAAGATGGCTGCCGTGGGACCGCAGCACTGTAAATAGGGTATCAGGCTTTTTGTAGGTGCCTTTCAGGCACCCTGCAAAAAATCATTTTGAAACTGGAAAGTTCAAAAGTGTCTTAAAAAGTTTATAAATCATCCTAGAAGCTTTTATTTATACCTTATTAAATTCTATATACCTTTTCGTTGACTCCTATATGTATATAATTCTTAATTCAGTATTTCTATTTGTCTTAATCCTTCCCATAATCTTTGCAAATTAAATTTTTCAACATTAACAAATCTAATTAGGTTACATCAAAACCAAGTACTTATTTATAGTCAGATTGTAATGGCAAATAAGCTATGTAAATTTAATTTGAATTGGATCACAAGTTATATAAAACAAGCTCTAGAAGCAGTGTTTCCCCTTAAAAGGCACTATTTATTCCCTACACATAAATTAAAGTATTTATATAAAAATAAAACAACGAAAACCGGCGCACACGTTCTTGTGCTACCATTATGTTATTAAAGTAATAATTTCGAAGAAAACATTACTGCAAAATGATATGCTCACAGCCCTAGCAATGCCTTGTTTGCTTTTCTTACCCAATCGAGCTGAAATGAATATAAATAAATATTGAAATCGCTCTGATGAATAATTGTGCTAGACTGTATAAACATTCATTTAAAACTTAAAATGCAACGTGTCCAACTTCGCCGAGACAACTGGAGGCCATGGTGGAAGAAACATTTAGGTGATGACTCTCTGTCCGACGCGGCGACCACATTATGTTTCGACGCACCGAGCGCTTCGCTCGCAAGGGGATAGATGGCGTCCAAGTATCGGGTCGCTTCCAAACCGACCGCTTCCGTTGTTTTCCCAGCGGTGGTCCCGCATTCCATCGCTCACCGCTTGCTGTACCTCACCGCCGCCAACAAGTCGCCAGAGTCCGTAAATCTGTGTTCTCTTCCTTCTTCTTTGGGTTAAGGCTCACCTTCGTGCACGATGATGGCACCTGCGATCGACGCAGCACCAAAGCAAAACACAAGGCCAGCCACTGGCCGCACACCACTACCACACCACCACACCGCGAAAAAGGCGAGCACGCTACGCCGCCGACACCGTGGCCGCCGAGGAGGGACCTCACACCTCAGCGCCCTCCGCTGCGGCGTGGAACTAACTACTCCTGGTTCGAGGCTAGCTCCGAACACGATCTGGTCGCTTGGTCCCCACAGGAAGAGCGGCCAGTGTCATCACCTAAATGTGTTTCTTCCACCGTGCTGGAGGCGCATGGCAACGTCGCTATGAAGTTCTACCCCACAAACCACTGGATGTCCATTGGACATCCGATAGATATCCGCTCAAGATATTTGGACGTCCCCAGGAGATCCGTAGCTGTCCGATGGACGTCCCCAGGACATCCGTCAGAGTGCCAAAGGCAACAAATTTGTACATCCGTCGGACACCCGCAATGGGGATCCTTCTGCGAGACCAGTTTCAGATATTCGGATGGCATGCCTGAATCCGCTTTACTCTAGCCTGGATATGTTGTAAACAAGCCTAAGCACCAACCTGAGTCGATTTCTACTTGGCAAGAATATCTTCGGATACCCCGCGAACATCTGATGGAGACCCGATTCAGATCTATTGAACATCCATAGGACATCCGTATACGTCCGATGGTCGTCCCCAGGACATCCGACAGAGCGCCAAAGAGAACAAAATTGCACGTCCGTCGGGCATTTGCAATGGGATCCTTGCTGCAGAACAGTTTCTGATATTCGGATGGCGTGCCTGAATTCGTTTCACTCTAGCCTGGATATGTCGTAATCCAGTCAAAGGACGACCCTGAACCAATTTCTATTTTGGCTGGCGATTTTCGGATATCCTTCGAAAGTTCGATAGAGATCCGCTTCAGATCTACTGAACGTCCCTAACAAGATTCTTTGGCAGACCTATTCTGGATATTTGGATGTTGCGCCTAAATTCATGCTACTCTTGCCTAGATGTTGCAAGTCACCCAAAGAACAACCCTGAGCCAATTTATATTGGCGATATGTTTTTATTACTATACTTCTGTCCTATTTATATCGGTGCTTCTGGTGGCCCTACTCTTCTGGTGCATCTCGGAGGTTGGTGTGCCATCTTTACGCATTAGGGAAACCATCTTGCCCTGTGTCATCTTGCAGCTGTCTTTCCGCGGCCCTAACAAAGCGTCAAAGAAGGTAACAGTGCGGGAAATATCATACGTACATCCGGAAAGTACCTGCAATTGTGCAGCATACTGTAAGGTGACGGTCCCCAGCATGGGCAGGTCCTCTCTGCACCGTATGGCCCAAACAAAAGAAGTTGGAGGCGGTATCGGTATGAATGCAGCTAAATTTCGCAACACTTGGAAGTTACCGATTGTTGAGTAATGTAGTGCACGGTGTTCGTCCCTAGCATGGCAAGGTCATTTCTGCATCAAGGTGAAGAAAAGATGAGTTCACGCAACTTTCGCACCAGAGTCGGAACGTACCTTAGCTGAGCGGCATGTTCTAAGGTGCTACTCCCTGGTGCGGCAGGCAGCCCTCGCTACACCGCAGGGCCCTAACAAAACAAGTTGAAGAAAGTATGAGCGCAGACAAATTTCACGAACACTCTTGGAACCTTTTAGTAGCCGACTGGTATAGTGCATGGTGCTGACTGTTTTACCATAACATGGCAAAGAGCGAACGCTGCAGCCCCGCAAGACAGTCAGAGCGAGTCGCATGACAATCTAGCACTTTGTGCATTCCTCCCGTAGAGTGCTGTCATGTACTTTGCTTTGTCACTTTGATTGACTCACGGGGACCATAGCTTTAACCCTTTGCCAAATTATGGTGAAGCGGTGCGCAGTCTATGCTGTAGGGAGCTCATTCCTACATCTCGTGACCCTAGCAAAACCATTTGAAGGGATGAGTACAGACAACTTTACCATATTTGCCATAGTTTGATCTTGAGGTGAATGCTAAGGATGCTTATACAACACTGGTTCCATCCTCAAACAAAAATGCACAAAAACAAAATTTGTAACTAAGTTTGTGGATAATTGCCAAAAAATGTTGCTTCCCAGCTCCGGAAACAAATAGACACATATAATGTTCAAACTTGCCTTGCACACGACTTGACTGGTATTAAAAAATTATAGCATATTCTATGGTAGAAATTACAGGGGTGCATTTTTATAGTTGTTAACAGAGAAAAATGTTCTCGTTTGCTAACAAATGATATATTTGTTATTTACAAAAGGGTCAAAATCTAAAGGTCATGAAATCTGGACTGCATAGCCTTTCGCCTAGCCATCTCGAGCCCCTGCATGCAAGTGATGGTGTTTTCTCGTGCTGGTGGTCTTCGTCTTCTTTACTCGCCGTAGTGTGCCGCTACAGGTACTCCCCTCCTAGCGAGGAGGTGCAGGAGACGAGCGACCAGGTGTTCAGGGCCGGATAAAGAAATATAGGGGCCCTGGGCTAATGAAGCAACCCCCCCCCCCCCTCCCCCAATATATCATGATTCTAAGGAAAGCGAGAAACGCATCAAACGTTTGCTTGTAGGCACCAACGGCTACATTTACTTCGAACGTCCATTTTATACGTATTTTGTTTTCCGGCAATGTTTAGACCCCTAATCCCGTAAGTAGACAAGACTGTATTAAAAAAATTGTTTATTAAAATCTAACACAAACATCACAGAGCAGCAGAGCAAGAATGTGTACATATGTTACACAACGAATACAAAATGAATACATATAATTCAATACTATACAATATATAAGGCAACACGAACGATAAAGTGGACGCTACAGTACAAATGGAAATTACCAACATTAAGTTACAAAACAATGTACCGAAACGCAGACATTGGAAATAATTGACAAATACGACACCAAACAAACGCTATATGCTTCTCACGGAGCACCCTTTGTAATGAGTTGGACAAAAAAAAAAAGTCAATCATCAGCATGTTTAAATTAGCAAAAAGGCAAATGAGACAATGCTGAGGTTTACATTCTTAACCTGAAAGGATATCGTAAGAATAACAAACACGAGACAAAGAGCCAACTTCGACTTTTCTTACTGGCAGCTAAGCGCTTTCTCGACAACGTGGAAGTTAGGACAGATTGCGCGAACATATAAGTATATAGCACTACTAATTCCTTCCTCTAAAATGGCATCTTTCGCGCCTTCGCTTTGGCAAAATCTGATATAGTTTGTTCAAAAGATAAATCGTGGAGAAGGTCACACTCAATTGACATGATAGCGAGCGAGTTCAGCTTCCCATCCAGAATGTTAGAACGAAGGCGATTCTTTATCAGTGACAACTTAGAAAACGATCGCTCGCTTTCACAATTTGCCACGGGTATGCTTAGGTATATTCGCAATGCAATCGAAAGGTTTGGAAACACATGAATAAGTTTTCTTTCGTGCAGCAATTGCATTAATCCTAGGGCACTCGTGTCCTGGCATGCAGAATTTTCCAGGAAGTTTGAAAACTGAATTACCTTGGCTGAAAATGCTGGCTCTAAATCATTTTTGTAGGTTTTCACCAACTTCTCGGCCTGCTGTGCCAGAGACATCTCGCTCCCAACTTCTGTCAGCAATTTAAAAAACCCGAACTGCTCGCAGAGTTCGGCGTAGGCAACCTTTCGCACCCGCAAAGCAGAGCCCAGACTGTCAAGCACGACATTGTAGGTCTCTATAAGAAACTTTTCCCTACCTTGTAGCGCACAATCGCTTTTTCCGTCCGGGTACCTTCTCGAAACGATACGTTTGCCCTCATCCTGATAACACTGAATGATACTCAACATGCGTGCTCTCGCCTCAAAGGTATCAAAGAGAAATCGCAACAAATTAACAAACCCTTCCAGAGAGCTCAGAAGATCGACAGCAGTCGAAATATCTAAGCCAGGCTTCTGGAGTGCCGCACTGATTTTGTCAAAACGCTCCAAGATTTCACTCCAGAAAATGGTCATAAACGCTGTCTCGAGCTTTGTCATTTTCTTAAAAAGAGAGCGCGCTTCATTCCGGGTGTCACCGTTTTCTTCTCTGTTCTTTGAGATAGATTCAAGGCAACACTGAACCGTCTTGAAATCTTTACGAATGGCCTTACAAGATTCGGCATGTCTTGACCACTTGGTTTCAGAGAGGCTTTTTAGAACAAGGTGGTCACCAGTTTCACTCATGCTGTCTAAAAGATATTTCCACCTCTTAGGGGAGGCAAGAACGGGTACAGTTTCTGATACCCCATTCACACGACCGTAAAGGTACCTTTAGCTAAAGGACCTTTACTCTCTGCGGCCAATCAATCAACGATCTTCCGCGCGTGGCGTGTGCTCGCGACCCAAGAGCACGGGCTGATTCGCCGGTAGCAAAGGAACCTATGTTAAGGGTACCTTTATGTTGACCATGTGAATGGGGTTACACTTAAAAAATTTGACGGCCTCAAGGCCACTGTCGACGCTTACAGGCGCCAAGATGTTTAGTGAATGGCCTGCGCACGGGACGTAAACGGCCAACTTGTTGAGGTGTTTAACTTGCGCTTGCAGTCCTTTGTACTTCCCCGACATATTACTCGCGTTGTCATACGCCTGGCCCCTGCAGTCGTCAATCGAGATGCCGTTGCTTGTCAACAGAGACATCACGGTATCGAAAATATACAACCCTGTATGCGATTCAATCGGAACAAATCCAAGAAAGCGTTCATGCACTTCTCCCTTTGAACAGTAGCGTAAAACAACTGACAGCTGGTCAACGTGGGTAAGGTCTGGAGTCGAATCAATTATTAAAGAGAAATATTTTGCCCGTTTAACCTCGTCAACAAGACGGTCTTTGACGGCCTTTGCCATAACCTCGATAAATTCGTCACAAATTATTTTTGACAGGTATGATGGGTGGCGTTTGCCCTTGTTTCCATTAGAGTGCCTCCCTAGTTTCCATGGTGCCTATACTTCGTTTCAGCTTCGGTCCAGACGCAGCCGATGCTACAAGCGCGAGCATGTGGCCCAGAACAGTGCTTGGACTGCACGAGCGCGCGTGCTTGGCAGGGATGCTGAAAGCCCGGAGCTCGCGCTTGTAGCTTTGGCTGCGTCTGGACCGAAGCTGAAACGAAGTATAATGTGTTCGCCCTGTAGAGAGAGA
>JAZHYW010069996.1:0-15607 GCA_037355805.1 Ixodes ricinus
TTACTCCTTTTCACTCCTCTTTGGCGGCAAGGGCTAACCTTGGGTGGCAATGGACCTCTGTCTTGACCCACACTTGGGTATAGTTTCCCGGCAGCACTGTTAGCGTAACGTTTCCAGCAAAGCCCTTTTTGTTATGGTACGTTACCTAACCCCTTGTTGGGCTCGGTGGTGGGTGGTGCACCGCGGATTCCGAATTTCCTCTTGCCTTTCATGGCTCGCTCTCAAACCAAAACCCCTGGTTCTGGACGCGCCTCTAAGAGGCAACGTCCTGAACTTTCTGTCATTGCCAAAGATCCAGAAGATGAAACATTCCCGAGATTCTTGGTCATTCACTCCGAAAACCAAGACCAACCTCTTGCCAAACTCTCGCCTTTTGTAGTTGCAAAGATCCTAGATAATAACATTGGTGCAGAATACAAAGCAAAGAAACTTCATTCTGGAGACCTACTCGTTGAGGTGGTAAGAAAGTCTCAGAGCTCGACGCTTTTGAAAATGACATCTCTTGGCGATCTGCCGGTCACAGTGAGCAAGCACAGAATGCTCAACACGGTTCGTGGGGTCATCTCGGAAGATGACCTTCTTTCAACCAGTGAGGATGAAATTTTAGAAGGCCTACGAGCATCTAAAGTGGTTTCAGTCCAACGTATCACTTTCAAACGTGAGGGAACTGAAGTGAAGACCAAACACTTGATTTTGACATTTGAGCGTCACACGCTTCCGGTGCTTGTCAAAGCTGGCTACTTGAACTGTCGCGTGCGACCCTATGTCCCTAACCCACAGCGGTGCTTCCGATGCCAGCGCTTTGGTCATGGGTCGCGCAGCTGTCGGGGGAGGGAGACGTGCGCTAAGTGTGGGAGCCACGATCACGTTGCCGACATATGTGAGAATGAGGTTTGCTGTGCAAACTGCAAAGGTCCCCATCCAGCATACTCTCGCACCTGCCCCTTGTGGCAAAGGGAGAAGGAGATTTTGACGTTAAGAGCGAAAGAGAATATATCTTACCCTGAGGCGAAACAAAGGTTGTCCTTCATCTCGAAGGGCTCATACTCTGATGCGGTGCGCAGGGGCCCTGCACCGCACATGGAATCTAGGGCCACCCAGTTTTCACTCGAAGACTTGGTGGGCCCTCCTCAGGCCCCAAACCTAACCGTGGGGAAGTCGTGTGCCCCAGCTAACACTGGGAGTACACATGCTTCCTTTGCCTCCCAGGCAAAGCTGCCGGCTGAACGGCCGGCCCGTTCTAGTGGGTCTTCTCCACGGGATGAGGAGCGAGGCCATCGCTCCAACTCCCTGGATGCAGCCCACCAGCCTAAGGAGCAGCATGGCTCACCTGCTGCTTCCAGTTCGAAAAACCTGGGAAACACAGCTGTGGATGACGCTCGACCCAGTACGTCGAAGCCGCCTTCGGCTGGGTCAGGTCGTGGAAAGAGGCTCGTACCGCGGGCTTCTGACCACGCGAACAGTGGCAAAACTGCCCCTATAGAGCAGTCTTCACAAGAAGCAGTCAATCCTGCTAACCCTTCTGGTCCTTTATCGGACCAAGAAGAAATGGAATGGCAGACCCCTAAACAAAAACAAAAGCAGAAAGAGAAAAACCGGTAATCCCTCCTCCTTAAGGCACAGCAATGTGACTAGTGCAACAAAAAGGCTTAATCTCAACTTTTAATCAAGCCTTACATCTCTAATTTACATACCGACCCCAACCATGAGTATCCTTCAGTGGAACTGTAGAGGATTATTATGTAATTATGATGATATCTACTCTCTGCTTGAAGAACATCATCCCATAGCCTTCTGCCTTCAGGAAACTCACCTGAAGCAGACTCCTTATAACTTCCTGAAGCCTTTTCACGTGTTTAGAAAGGACAGGCCTTGCACATCTCACGCTGCTGGAGGTGTTGCAGTCATCATCCCTAGGTCACTGGCATGCGTGGAAGTTCCACTTGACACTCAGCTGGAAGCAGTCGCTGCCCGAATTTTAAGTGACCGTTTGATCACAGTTTGCTCGCTATATATACCACCCACATACTCTCTCAGGTATGAGGAGCTTGAGGCACTCGTGATACAGCTTCCTCAGCCCTTTCTTATACTGGGTGACCTGAATGCCCACAACCCCCTTTGGGGAAGTACCCGACGTGATACTCGGGGAGCAATAATTGAGCGGTTTCTTCTTTCTGCGGGCCTTTGCCTCATGAACAGTAAAGAGGCCACTCATTATAGTTCCACCACACATACATTCACATCCATAGACCTCTCAATCGCACATGCTGCCATTTTTTCACTATATACATGGAGGGTTATTACCAACCCATATGGCAGTGATCATTATCCTGTGATGTTAGAGCGTACCCTTCCACCAGTAACACTTTCCCAACGTACCCCACGATGGAAATTTAATGAGGCCGATTGGGCTCGTTTTGAGCAGTCTACATTGCTTGCCTGTACATCACTCGATGAAATCACAATAGACGACATGAATGAACTTCTGAGCAAGCACATCCTTGCTGCCGCAATTGTCTCTATACCAATGACATCGTCTCGTCTTCCAAAACGGCCGAAACCTTGGTGGAACAACGAATGCAGTGAAACACGGAAAAAGCAAAACCAGGCATGGGGTAGGTTTGCGCCGCTACCCCAGACAGATGAACCTTGTACAGTAAAATCTCGGTGCCACGTACCGACAAGCCGTAGTTACCGCTTTAGAGTAGCTTAATCAGATCCCTGACATGCTCTCCGCGTTAAACCTCAATGTATTCAATGCCGGCTTGATGCTGTAGTCGCTTATTGGCGTACTGAGCTCGCTTAACGCGCACTGTTTCATCGCCGGTACGTGCTCAGTTAGACGTACTGCAGCGTGCTGGCCGCTCGCCACGCACGCAAAACGATCATTGCAGATGAGCAGTGAACTCTCGCTGAGTCAGACAGTTGCACGGTCGCAGTTGGAGCTGGCTTTAACACCGCAAACTCGCCAGCGTAGATGCACAGTCGAACTCAATGAACATCGTCAATTGTTGACTGTGCGGAGACACCATGTGAACTGGTAAAGCAGGTCTTGTTAACTCAGCTTGTACTGTCTGACGTTATCAAGCCACGGCGGGTGGGAGAGTCACAGGCGCGTGAGCTGGGTCGCGCGGGGCTCACTTGCAGACCCGGCGTTGTTGCGTGCTGGCGTCGCAGTCGCAGAGCTCGGCGAGCTACGCATGAGAGCGTTCCGAACGCAGCGATTGACGTTGCGCATAGCTGCCGGATCTCTGAGCGAGTTTCTCTTGCGGCCCTTCCTTGTTCTGACCCTGGCTCAGCGGCTACGAGTATCTCTCGAGTTTCACGCCTTCCTCTGCCGACGACAGCTCATTGGCCAGTTCACTAGCACCTCAGCTACTGAACGGGGTCAAACGGAATGACGAGACAATGACGCGAGCACCATGTCACCCATGCTCAAGTGCAACTAGCTCCTTGCCTCCTACCGCGTTATCGTCCTTCACGACGACGCGCAGCACACACAAAAAGATAAAAAGGACTGACTTTTGTTATGTTGCTCATGAGCGTTACTCGCGTCTCTAGTGCAAGAGCGAACATCAACGCTGACACCACGGTGCATCGATGAGCGATTACAGTGGCCGCTATGTGTTTAATTGTATGGTATGTTACCGTTCCGTAGTAATCAACCCAGAGTCAGTTCTTTTGAGCTGCCATTTGCAGGTTGGATCGATACCAATGACATCGTCTCGTCTTCCAAAACGGCCGAAACCTTGGTGGAACAACGAATGCAGTGAAACACGGAAAAAGCAAAACCAGGCATGGGGTAGGTTTCGCCGCTACCCCACGCAGATTAACCTTATAGAGTTCAAAAAAGGAAAGCCCGGGCTAGATACGTACGAAGGCAATCCAAGCGCACCAGTTTTCAAGCATATGCCTCCTCAATAAATAGCAGTATAACGACAAAAGAACTGTGGGATAGAATTCATAAAGTAAATGGCATATATCGAGCATTCTCTGTTCCTCTGTTAACAAAAAATGGGCTATGCCCAGATAGCCTAAATGAGCAGGCAGACCTCTTGGGAGAGTATTTTGAATTCGTATCGAGTTCGGAACACTATTCAGCTACTTTCCAGCAGTATAAGGTTCAGGCTGAAAAGAAGACCATCAAAACAACGGGAGGCGAAAGGGAGCCATATAACACCGCTTTCACACTACTTGAACTTCAAATGGTTCTCCTTAATTCTAAGCCTTCAGCAGCGGGTCCAGATGGCATTAACTACCAGATGCTTATGCACCTCCACCCCTCTACCTTGGAGATTGTTCTACTTCTTTTTAACCGTGTATGGCAAGAGGGTCTGCTGCCCCTTGCATGGAAAAATGCTCATATAATTCCTATTTTAAAGCCTGGCAAAGATCCTTCTAAAGTATCTAGTTACAGGCCCATTGCCTTGACTAGCTGTCTTGGAAAAACTTTTGAAAGGATGGTCAATAAGAGGTTAATGTATATATTAGAAAAACACGGCCTGCTTGATCGGTTTCAATGTGGCTTTCGATCTTCCAGGTCAACCATAGACCATCTCGTACGACTTGAAACTACCGTCCGTGAAGCCTTTGTAAATCGACAGTTCTGTATGTCTGTTTTCTTTGACTTGGAGAAGGCTTATGACACTGCCTGGCGTCATGGAATTCTCATTGATTTATATGCCTTTGGCATTCGTGGTCAAATGCTCGCTGCTATTAAAGACTATTTAAAACACCGTACCTTTCAAGTTAAACTAGGAACCACGCTCTCTAGAGAATTCCTGCAAGAGAATGGTGTCCCTCAGGGTGGTGTGCTTAGTGTTACCCTTTTTATAGTCAAAATTAATTCTCTTGCCTGTGTTATCCCAAAATCGGTCCAGTATTCCTTGTATGTAGATGACATCCAAATTTCTGTGTCGTCTTGTAATTTTTCTATTTGTGAACGTCGGGTGCAGCTAGCAATTAATAACATGGTTAATTGGGCAGATAGAAATGGATTCAAATTTTCTACTGAAAAGACAGCTTGTGTTACTTTTTCACGGAAGCGGGGAGTCTTACCGGAACCATCGTTGAACATTTATGGCCAACCAGTCCAGAACAAAACGACTCATAAGTTTTTAGGCCTTATGTTTGACCAAAAATTGACCTTCATCTGTCATATAAAGAAATTGAAGGAGAGTAGCCATAAGGCATTAAATGCCCTGAAGGTTCTGTCTCATAAGTCATGGGGATCTGACCGCTTGTGCCTGTTGCGCATCTATCGCTCACTTGTTCGGTCCCGCCTCGACTATGGATGCATTGTTTATGGATCGGCAAGGGTGTCTGCCCTGAAAATGTTGGATCCTGTTCACCACGCAGGCATACGGCTTGCCTCGGGAGCGTTCCGTACGTCTCCTATTCATAGTCTCTATGTTGAAGCAAATGAATTTTCCCTGGAAAAAAGAAGGGCAACCTTGAGCCTCATGTACTCGTTGAGGATCTGTTCAGTTCCAGAACATCCATCTAGGGAGGCTATTGAGCGGCCTCGCTTCGAAAAGACATTCGAGAACAAGCCGAACACCATTCCCCCACTTTCAATAAGAAATAAGAAAATAGCCGAGTCAATAAGCCTTGATACGAACCTCAGCGTAGCCCAGTATCTCAACAAGATTGCCCCCTGGGAACATGTCCTCATTGACTGTGACCTCTCACTGACAAAATTTAATAAAAGGGAAACACCATGTGAGGTGCTCAAACAAGAATTTTCTGAACTGCAAACTAAATACTATTGTTTCAACAGCTTCTACACTGATGGCACAAAGACAGACTTGTATGTCGGCTGTTCACTGGTAGGACCTTCTGTTGAAGAGGTTAGAAGGATTAACGACTCGGCAACAATACTGACTGCCGAACTGTATGCTCTCCTTCTTGCAGCAGAACATATTATTGAAAATAGGGTTGCCTTCGCAGTAGTTTACTGCGACTCTCTCAGTGCGTTAAGATCACTCACCTCTTCAAAAGTCTCAAAAAACCCTCTTATTATAGCACTTCAGAACAAAATAATTCTTGCATTAAAATATCAATTGAGGATAGTTTTTTGTTGGGTTCCCAGTCACATTGGCATCCGAGGAAACGAAGAAGCTGACCGTCTGGCGCACACCTGCATCCAAAGATCAATTGATATTTCAAAGATTCCTCATACAGACTACCGCTCATCAGTAAAAAAATCCATGAGACGATGCTGGCAAGATGAATGGAATGCAGCAATACATAACAAGCTACATGGTGTAAAACCGCTGCTAGGTGAATGGAAGAGCGCACGACACAGAGAACGTTTCTTTGAGGTTGTCCTGTGCCGACTGCGAATCGGTCACACGCACCTGACCCATGGCTACCTCCTGCGCGGGGATGAAGCCCCTTGTGCGAACATTGTGACAAAGTCCTAAGCATTTTACATATTCTCATTGAGTGTCCTGTGTATGACAGAGAGCGTCTTATTCATTTTTCTCCACTTTATAAAGAACATGTGCCACTTCACCCAGCACTGATTTTAAGTGATGAGCCCCTTGTGGCATATAAAAGTGTTTTTAAATTTTTGGACTCCATCGGCATTCTACACCGACTATAAGTGTTTTAATCAGTATCTCATGCCCATCGTTTGACGTTTTGTATTTCATACACATGTTTTATCCAACCACCGGCTACTAAAGCCCCTTTCTTCTCTCTAACCCTAAGTAATAAATAGATTTCTTCTTGGCGCTCTATAGCCTTAGTTGCTTTTGCGCCACAAAAACCTAAACAACCAACCAACCAAGGTATATCTTAGTTTTCAAAACAATCTTCTACGGGACCATTTTTTCCTATCCTAGACTTGGTACTGTTAGTTCCCGGACCATTTGTTCCGGGACCATTTGTTCCGGGACCATTTGTTCCGGGACCATTTGTTCCGGGACCATTTGTTCTGGGACCATTAGTTCCGGGACCATTAGTTCTGGGACCATTAGTTCCGGGACCATTAGTTCCGGGACCATTAGTTCCGGGACCATTAGTTCCGGGACCATTAGTTCCGGGACCATCAGTTCCGGGACCATTTGTTCCTACACCCCTTTAACTTATCATAAACAAGTGCTGAAATGAAACTTGACTACAAAGAGAGAAAAATGCCTATAGGAAATAAAAAGTGACGGAAATGTGGTGCGTAATGCAAAGTTCACGATGAATTCACATACCAATTTTTAACATTAAATACTTGCGCAAAGTTTACCATCAATGGTGCTTTGCAGTGATTCGATTGTGTTGTAGAGTCTTTCATTCTCTCGGCACTTCTCCTGGTATAGCTGGTGCCAGTGGCCTCACGTCCTTCAGCCCAAGCTGCGCTGGCATAGCTATTATGCTGTCGTCCGTGTCACTGTCTGAAGTAGGGGCATCCTGTCGCATCTTCTTCTGTACCAAAAATTGTTAGTATATATGCAATATGATGACACCACTCGAAGAAAAAAAACCTTGTACAAGCATTTCATGGCACTTACCAGAGCTTGAAGGTGGCCAGCAGCCTCAGCATTTTTCCTTTTGGAGCTCTGGAGTGGTTCCTTCAGGATGTCAGCATATGCACGACCTCGGCCAGCCTGCTAATTTTCTTTTTGGGCCTTCTTTTTTCTGGAGTTGTAAACAAGTGCACAAATCCATTTGGGCTGGCTTAGTTTTTATGTTTTTCCTTCCCTGCAGAACGCCATGTTTTGTTTTGCAAATTCTGTCAGCATGAGCTCTTCAACGCTGTTGCAAACAACAGACCGTTGACAGTGTGCGAACTCGAAGTTGCTCTCAGCTTTAAAAAAGCAATCTGCACCTGGGCCAGACACAGTTCACTATGAGATGCTCAAGCACCTGTCTCATGAATCCCTGTCCCACCTGCTGTCCTTTTTCAACTACCTTTGGGAAGCTGCTGCTTTTCCGCATGCTTGGAGATGTGTCCATGTCATACCTTTGCTGAAGCCTAAAAAGATCCCTCTCTGACTACAAGCTACCGCCCAATAGCACTTACAAGCTGCTTGGGGAAAACTTATGAAAGGCTTATAAATCGCCGCCTTATGTTTCTTTTGGAAGAGAAAAATTTCTTTGACATTAACCAGTGTGGTCTCCGGCTGGCCGGTCGACCATGGACCATTTGGTCCGACTGGAGACCGTCATACGTGAGGCCCTTGTACACCGGCAGCATTGCGTGTCCGTGTTTTTTTTATCTAGATAAGGCATATGACACTACATGGAGGTATGGTATTCTCAGGGATCTGTACAACTGTGGAGTGCGTGGCCGCATGCTCCATTGCTTGCAGAATTTTTTAAGTGAGCATACATTTCAAGTTTGATTAGGCTCCCTTTATCCAATGGCTTCTTACAAGAAAATGGTGTCCCCCAAGGAGGAGTCTTAAGTGCCACTTTATTTGCAGTTAAGATAAACAGTCTGGCTCAAGTTATACCATCATCGGTTCCTTACTCACTGTTGCAGCCGGCCAGTTACCGCCGTGCGCCTGGGTGGACACTAGGGGGCACATCGTTCGCGCTTCCTATATAAAGCAGCGCGCCGCGCTGCTTCGGGTTCTTCTTCAGTTGCGGGCCAAGCCGGCCCGCATGTACAGTCTAATAAACATGCTTTGTTACTCGTAACAATTGGCAACGAGGATGCGGCAGTTTTGGATCTGCTGCACGAGAGCCACCCCGGGGTAGAGAAGATGAAGCTGGTGGGCCGAAGTCATGTATGGTGGCCGGGCATCGATGAAGACATTGTGACCAGGGTGGGCACTTGTGCAGTCTGCCAGGTACATCGCAAGGCTCCAAGGACCGTGCAGCAAACTCCGTGGCCGTTTCCTGAGCGGCCTTGGTCTCGGCTCCATGTGGATTTTGGGGGTCCATTTCAGGGGTGTACTTTCTGGTACTGGTCGATGCTTACTCCAAGTGGGTGGAGGTTGTACGTGTGCCGTCCCCGTCAGCAGAAGCCACAGTTGCGTGTCTGCGGTCGATTTTTGCAATCCATGGGTTGCCAGATGTGGTGGTGAGCGACAACGGTCCAGCGTTCACGGGCTTTCTGTACAAGACGTTTCTGGCCCGTAATGGAGTGCGGCAGATTCTAGTTCCTCCATATCATCCAGCATCCAACGGGGCCGCCGAGAGAGTGGTCCAGACGGTGAAGGAGAAGCTAAAGAAGGCGCAGCCCGGAGACTTTGAGTGTAGGATTGCTAGAGTGCTGTTTGCCTACCGTACCACTCCTCACAGCCTTACAGGTCGCTCGCCGGCAGAGCTCCTCATGGGTCGGCGCCTGAAGACTGCATTGAACCTGTTGCAGCCAGATCTTCGGAGCAAGGTCCAGTTTCGTCAGCTGCAGCAGAAGGTGCTCAGCGACCGGTCAGCCAGGAGGGAACCAGTGCCGCAACCAGGCGATCCTGTTTGGGCAAGGAACTTTCGGCCAGGTCCCCGTTGGGTGCCTGCAGTGGTCGGCAGGGCTACTAGCGCATCGTCAACGGAGGTGCGGCTGCCAGATGGTAGAGTGTGGGAGCGCCATGGGGACCACCTGCGGCATCGGGTCAGCGAGGCAGAAGTTCAACCCTCAACAGAGGCTGAGGTCCTGGAGCCGCCGCTGCCGTCGGTTCCGGTGCGACAACATCTGGAAGAAGCAGATGAGGCAGCTCCTTGGATGCCCAACGTGCACGAGGGAGACGTCGCTCCAGGGAGGTCGGCAGGGGCCGTGGTGACCAACAGCCATGCAGACAGCAGTCCGCCCAGCATCCCGGTGCTGCCACAAACTCCGGTACTCCGAAGATCAACCAGATTGCGACGAGCCGTGCAGCGGTTTTCTCCTTGACGTCTGAACTTTGGGGGGAAGGGATGTTGCAGCCGGCCAGTTACCGCCGTGCGCCTGGGTGGACACTAGGGGGCACATCGTTCGCGCTTCCTATATAAAGCAGCGCGCCGCGCTGCTTCGGGTTCTTCTTCAGTTGCGGGCCAAGCCGGCCCGCATGTACAGTCTAATAAACATGCTTTGTTACTCGTAACACTCACTTTATGCGTGGATGACGTGCAAATATCTTTTTCGTTCTGCAACCTCTCCAGTAATGAACGGCAACTGCAGCTCAAAATAAACAGAATGAGCAAGTGGGCAAATGAAAATGGTTTTAAATTTTCCCCAAAGAAAACTGTGTGTGGGCCGTTTTCCCTGCGACGAGGTTTGACTTTGGACCCACTCTTACAATTGAATAACATAGAAATATCGGTGAAGCATCAACATAAATTTTTAGGCATGGTCTTTGATAAAAAGCTTACATTCAATTAGTCTCATTTAAAGGAAATACAGCAGAAGTGCTTGCAATCCTCTAACATCCTTAAAGGGGCACTGACACATCAAAATCATAATTTTTTTTATTATCCGAAACGATTGAAAACGGTGCCGGGACATTACCCTCAAAATTCGAAACTTGGGAATTCAGTATTTGTGAATTAAAAAAACAATTTCCAAATGCCGAATTTGAAGTTCCCGCGCGATCCCCGCCAGTGCAGTGAGTCAAATTTTGCGGTCTCCTGCGACTCGACTTTCTCTCGGACCTCCGCTGACCCGATGCGAGGAGGAGGCGAGCTGGCGGGATAGAAGGGAGCCGGCGCGGGAAAAAACCGGTTTCTTCGCCGACTCGCCGATCTGCTCGAGCGCCGCCGAGTTTTCTGAGGGAGGACACAAATCTAGGAAGGGACATCTCACCGAACTCTGATTTTCGGTATTTCAAAAAGAGGGGCCATAGTGCGTTCGAAATTGCGTTAAAAAACATGTTTTACGATTGCCGTTATTAAATGTTATAGAAATGCCGCCTACAAAGCTTCTAAATTTCCTGATTTTTGACGTCATCGATCAAAAGAAGCAAGGAGGTAGCGGCGGGAGATTTAAACGCCAAAAATAAAAAGGCGCGCGCGCGCGCAGTAAATTTTTTTTCGCGATGCGGTTTTTTTTGCGTGTTTATGACTACAACGTGCGTCGTTTTAGACAATAAAAAAAATACGACCTTTGGGGTGTCAGTGCCCCTTTAAGGTGCTGTCACATATATCTTGGGGGTCTGACAGGCGATGCCTCCTACAGTTGTACAATGCTTTAGTTCGGTCACGCTCTAGATTATGGCGCGATTGTTTATGGTTCAGCACGACCTTCCACACTAAGAATGCTGGATCCAGTTCATCACCTCGGACTCCGGCTTGCCACTGGGGCATTTTGCACATCACCCATATGTGGACACGCATCAAATGTCTCTTGAAAAGCGCCGACAGTACTTGAGCCTGTGTTATTATTACAAATTCCTGTCGGATCCCAAAAAATCCTGCTTATAGTATTTTACACACTCCTCAGTTCTGTAATTTGTTTGAAAACAAGCCAACAATTGTGCGCCCCCTAGGTTTTCGATTTCAAAGTATTTGTAGCTCTCTCAACCTCCCTGTCTTTTCCGTTGGTGGTGTATAATTTGCTAAATTCTATTGAGACAATTGCCCCTTGGAACGAGCTACCCATACGTTGTGACTGGTCTTTCACCAAATACAGTAAGAAGACCGTTGCTCCACAGTTCCTTCAGCAAGAGTTTATATATTTGCAAGAAAGGGTATCTAGAGGTTGCATCGAGTACTATACCTACGGGTCGAAATCTTTATGTTCCGTTGGTTCTGCAGTTTATTCTAGTTACTCTGTAAGAGCTGTGCAGCTTGATGCAATGGCAAGCATCTTCACTGCGGAGCTCTATGGTATTTTATTAGCCATTGAGCATATATCTTTACAGCAGTGTATTAAATGCAGTCATTTTCGTCGGTTCACAAATTGTTTTAGGTGCTATTTCTTCCAGAGTTTCTACAAAGAATGTACTTACACAACATGTTAGTTTTAAAGTACACAGAGCTCTTCGCCTCGGATGTAACATCAAATTTTGCTGGGTACCGAGTCACGTGGGAATCGCAGGAAATGAGGATGCAGATCGCCTGGTTGCATCTGCCACAGACTCAATGACTCAATGAGTATCTTTTGGCCTGCCCTACCAGGATTTTAATCCACTTTTAAAGAAATCTTTTTAAAGACTTGGCAGCTAGAATGGAACACTGAAACCAACAACAAGCTCCATGTGATTAAACCCATGATAGGCATCTGGAAAGTTCATTTCACAAAAACCGCCATCTTGAGGTTCTGTTGTGCCTCTTGAGAATTGGCCATTCACGTTTGAAGCATATGTACCTTCTCTGTGGCGAAGATGTTGCAATTTGTGCCAATTGTGGGGAATTACTCACAGTTTTACATTCTATGGGAGTGTAGGTTTTATCAACAACTGCACATATCATATTTTCCTGAACTTTTTAGAAACAATCTTCCCTTTCATCCTATGTTCTTACTTGGAGACAGCGCTTTAGTACCGCATAGATGGGTTTTTGATTTTATTAACAAAACTGGCTATCTACACCAGTTATAAAAAGTTTCTGTAGCCTAGCATCTGTTTTTCTTGATCTTTAATGCACACTTTGTTTGGCGCATTATGGCCAATGTTGCCGGTACGCCATTAAAATCTTAATCTTACTTACTGTCAGCATGAGCTGAAATCTACACATTGGTAGAAAATTGGCTTAAAATTAATATCAACTCTTGAAATTAATTTTTAAGCCAATTTCACAATGTGTTTCAGCTCATGCTAAGTAAGATGGAGCACAATGGCGGTGCCAGCATTGGCCATGGCTCGCCAAACAAGTGTTAAAATCAGAAAACGAGAATGTAACTTTTATGGCTGAATGTGGAAAACAACCAGTTTTGATTTAATGCCTACAGCACATGTGCAGTTAAATTGATAAAACCTACACTCCATAGGGTGATAATAGAACTTCTCCCCTGATGGCAAGTGCAGCATCTTCGCCACAGAAAACACGCGCTCAAACGTGAACAACAAGATAATCAAATGCGTGATCATTAATTTTTCATTCTGTTTTGACTCGGTAGCCCATAGCACTTCTATGTTATTAATTACATTCTTGTAGAAACTCGTATTGTGAGACAAAATGACTGCATTTAATATAACTGTAAGCCAACTAATAAATACCATAAATTTTGGTGAAAATGCTACCGGCTGCATCTAACCGCAGCTCTTACAAGTAAATGTGTCTTCTTACTGTGATGGAGTATACGTTAATCAATAAATTTAGCAAATTAACACGAAGGAGCAAATACTTGAAATCCCGAAACCTAGGGCACAGTATTGGCGATTTTCCAAACAAATTACAGACTGAGGGTGTGAATAAATACTTTCGTTGCAGAATCCGACAGAACTGTAATAACGAACAAATACTGTCGACGCTTTGTCTTTGATGATCTATTATTTAACCATAGACAACCGCGAAAATTGACCTGTACAACAAAGAATGGCGCGCAACAAGGGCACTGACACTGCAGGTCGTATTTTTTATTGTCTGAAACGACGCACGTGTAGTCACAAAACGCGCAAAGTAAAGATTGTTAGCACTGGCGATTCAAATCGCCGCTACCTCTGTCGATGACATCAAAATCAAATTTGAAACTGTAGGCTTGGCGACATTTAACGGCATTTTTAACAGTCCGAATATGGCCCCTGCTGGCTTCTGAAATCAGTTGTGTGTCTCTCGAAAACCGGCCTCAACGGCGACCTTTTTCCGGCAAATATCTTCTGGCTATCATCAACGTCGTCAGTCGCGACCTGCGTGGGCTCGGCAGCGAAATTTCAGGCGACATGCAACAATTTCATTAATCTGTTCGATAAAGAACATGGTGAAATTTTACCGGATATTGAAGGTGCATCGAGACTGGCGACCATGCTAATATTCCTGTTATTCGACAACCTCTGGGGAAGGGTAAAACCGACACCATTGCCCCGCTATTCTGTTGAGCTGCGGCAGATTATGCTGGAAAGTGCAGCAAAGACATCTGCATCATCCGTAAAGTCGGTGTTGCAGTAATACATGTTAACAGAGACGACAGCCTATTGGCAGCGGCCCGTATTTATAGGAAACTGTGCCCCCTGTGAAGCCTGGCTGATATCGCAGCTGCATATCTCCCCCAGGCGTCGGCACTGCGCATCGTCTGTGACACCAGGTTTGCTGCCGATAATACCTTGGGCGACCTTATTATGTTATTCGCGCAGGCGTTTAAATGCGGTGAACTGCCTCGCTGACGATGCGCTGGAAGTGATACATTGCCTCAACCTCGTACGCGGACCTGGCTGAACGATTTGCGGCGCGGTTGCTTCACCTGACACCTTCTGCTGCGACTAATAGCTGCTCCGTCTGACACCTGCAGCCAGTTCGCTCACGTGGCCGGCGGCGGCTATGGAGAGTGAGCGAAGCAGCTGCTAATCCCAAAATGCGCCTTCTTGCTTCTCCTTCACGTCTGAACCACTCGGCGGCGGATGCGTAATGGAAGAATACCGCACCCCAGCGTGGCACTGGACGTTATTAAACTCACCCTGTGGCAACCCATCTAGTTAAGCAGACACTGAGCTGTGAGGCCATGACCAGCCATAAATTACACCCCTGAGAATGGACCCCAAATCCATGGAAGCAGTTAGGCACTCAGCCACCTGGCCCGGTCACTGAGCCTGGCAGACAAGTGCCCACCCTGTCCTGATGTGTGCACGTGGCGGCAACCGAGCCACATTATATAGAGCGTCATGCCCCTAATCACCCAGGCGCTGCAACGAACAAGAACAATCTTCTTAACTGCAAATGCATGGCACTTGGAACTCGCTGAGATTTTCTTGTAAACCATTAGTAGAGCCTAACAGTATATGCTCACTGCAGATATAAAGCAGAAGTATGATGCAGCCTCCACAGTTAATACAGATCCATACCTTCTCCCCAATGACACAGCAAAACAGACACTCAAACACATGCAGGAAAAGCAGCCTAAGCTGTGAAATTCATGGACAGGTATGAGCATCTCATGATGTGTCTGGCAATTTTAGACTTCCACAGAAGCTGAGTACATTTGCAACAGCGCAATAAATATGACTGGATTTTGCAAAACAAGGCAGAAAACATAGAAAGATTTGTGCCTTACAACTCAAGCAGCCTGCTGACACTGAAGGAACCACTCCAAACTCAAAAGGAAAATGCTGAGGCTACTGTGGGAATAGCAAATATATAGATTTTTTTCTTGGTGCATGAAGAGATGACAGAATGCCCTACCTCCATGTGGGCACACAGCGCGAACTGAAACCAGATGAAAGGCTCCTACAACAGTGCAAAGCACCATTGTCATTGCCAATGAAATTGACATGCGGCCCTCTCTTTGTGTCAGGGTTTGGGCCCCTAATGAATAATAGTCAGGTTTAATAGTCAATTGTCCAGACTAATTAATGGTCCCAATTTGATAGTCCCAGACAAATGGTCCCGTCATGGTCAGGAATTAGCAATACCAAGTCTAGGATTAAATGGTCCCGTAAGGAGTTGATACCATGCCTTCATCACTCAATAAATCCTGTGAGCCGTGGCCTGTGTATTTTAATAGGTATTACCTGTGTGTCCATCTGTATTCTACTTATGATTAAAGGCTTCACTCATCAATCGGCTCTACATATCTGGGCGACTCCTCTACTGTATCCTG
>JAZHYW010069998.1:0-10181 GCA_037355805.1 Ixodes ricinus
GCTGTCCCTGGCACCTAATTAATTCTAACCACTAGGAGGCTCCAACTAACGCGAACACTGCCAAAGGTCAGAAATGCCGGAACTTTAATATCGGAGGAGAACTGACACGCGTGCCTACTTACTGTGCCTCCCTCATCGTTCTTCCCAAGCCAACTTATTACGAAAACGTGGAAAAACAGCGGTACGTGCCTGGGCGAATGCAAGAAAAAAGTGGTTTGGAAATGCTTCAAGTAACTCGTTGCGGAGGCCAGGAGAGGAAAGAAGGAGATAGGAGACAAGGTGCGACACCTAATAACCTGGCTTGATTTAAGCCTGCATGGGCTCCAGATTGATCAAGCGCTTTCTCCCTGCTTACTATATTTAATGTCAAAATTTATATTGAAATAATTGTATCAGCAGGTTGAGGGCACAACTACTCGGCACCGCTGAGCTCAAACAGGTAATGAATTCATAAAGCAAGCCAAATGGCGTGCTTCTCCACATAGGAGTAATTCGATAAATAAAAGCTTACCATTACAACTTCTGAGCAAACAAATAAAATTAAAAATGCGAAAAACGTTACCCCGAAGCAAAAAAAAGACAATGTGGCTCGTCGTTTGGTCTCCCACGTAGTAATTTAGTGGCGTCATTATTTCTCACACTTTTCACATCCAAAAATTTTTTCCGCGATACTCACAAGCGAACCCAGATGCTGCGATGTACGAAAACAGCAAAGATAAACGTCGATCTTCCCGTGTCTTATATCAGCTGCAAATGCCTGGGGTCTTTTGCATTTTTTGAACCACGTTTCAAGGCAGTAGCGTTCAAGTTTTGTTTGTTCGTCAGACTCTAAGCAAAATATGGTAATGAGCACGTCTTTTCGCTTTTTTATACAGAGACCAGGGATGGGGATATGAAATGTTATACGGTTCAACTTTGACGCCTAGCGGATTATTTGCGTCATTTTGCAGTTACGTCACAGCCCGACATATGATGCAAACGAGAGTCGTTGATTCTCACTGCACAGACCGGGTTTTCAGGCTTCCAACTCTCCATCTCTATCCCATTTTAAAAAGCTGTCTCAAATTCCCTTCTTGTCTGGTGGAATTCATATCCAACCTCGCTTACAATAAACGTTCGCCTTTTACGGTCTAGCAAAATAATAATGAAAATTCTCGAACAAGTGCAGCCTGTAGAATATAATACAGTTAATGGGCCAGAAAATTATAAATCACCTTATTTCTTCCGTGTCCAAGCGAAATCGCTGCATTATCGACCATTACCTCCAAACATTATTTTGGTCAGACATCCCTCCACTTGTCGCCGACGCAAAGAGGTGCCACCGTTAAAACCAAACTCCCGAACAGGTAGTTTAGACCTAAACGTGTCGCATATTTTTATATCGCCTCGTGCGTATAGGCTGCCGGCACGCGGAGAAACGAGGTTCGAACACCGCTCGGCCCGGTTACTTAATTTGTCAATCTTCGCTTTCTGGAAACTTCTAATCCATTGGCGGCTGTCGTCGTGTGCTCTGGTTTGTAACATTCCTAGACGACCCTTTGTGTATAAAATCAGCGGTGCCTTGCTGCTTCAGGACAGTCTTTATGGCGGAATGTAGGCTCCCATTTTTTTTTCAGTCTCTGGCGCACGTTTGCTACATGATAAACTTTTTTTACTCAGCAATTCATCGTTTCGTTCCACCTCATTCGTCTAACTCTCTAACACAAAGTATAGATCTGGAACCAAAATTTGTTCTCTGATTGCCTCTTTAGTACCAGTGTTGTGCGTGGATTAGGATATATAAAACAAAATGTCTGGTTAAACACGTGCACCATATTCATTTTAACATCTTTCTTTTATGAAGGTACCATTTTTGTAATGACGCACTACCGTGGAGTGCGCTATCGTTAATCGCTGCCGAACGGGATACGAGAGGATACGATAGCTGACTACTATGTAAACGAAAGAGTGTAAATTAGAAAGATAATTACGAAGTGATCCTCATAGTGAGCCACCCTCTAGAGCTGCATTAATCGCACAGGAATTTCCTCTGTATAAGTCGCTTCCTTTTATAATTTACAGCAGCTGATAACCGCCTTTTTGCCGAAAAATGAATTGCTATGTACGTGTCACCTTTGTATAACTCGCACTTGTATATTTCCGCGGTCGACACGGCGAAAATGCATTAAAAAAAACGCATATGTGCATTAGGCTCGCCATCTACGCGCAAGCGACATCAGTGTTCAGTATTCTTGTCAACGAATCGAAATATAATTATATCCCCCTGGCTAATTTTTTAGTTTATGTTCATACTAATAAACAATGCCTATCGTAAGCACCGTTGTATTAAACGCACCGAGGGAAAATGTAATAAATCACCGCGACTTAAACAGCCGAAAATGCGGTAGCCGATTCTGAATCCATTCGCTATTTAAGACATATATAAGGCAACGGAAAACCGTATAATAATTAAACAAATGTCACGTCTGGCTCCTGAACTATGCGGCCCTCTTCCCACCCGGCACACTTAGATAGTACTAAGACTAAATGACTTCGTACTTTCTATCGTAAAAACAACGAACCATTTAAAGACTATTATAAGTACGAGTTCACATAACCTCAGCTAATAATAGCTTTATTTTCAGCGTAAGTATGGTGGGATCTAAAGAAAAAGCTGTCCAAGCAGCCTGACTGGTACTCAGCCCCCGCTGGTAAAAAGGAGTCACAAGAAAAAAGATATTAGCACAAGCAGTTATATGATAATACAAGGTACTTATGTCTTAAAAACAACCAACGTCACTACCAAACAAATAAAAAACAGTGTCATTTGCCTACGTTAAAACCAAATATTTTGCAAGCTTGACACAAGAAACACTCTAGGGGTTACTGGCACCGCACAAAACTACAAGCTTTCTGTATGTGAGGCATACACGAGCATATGTTCTTAATGTCCTGTGTTATAACTACTGCATATTGACATCTTCAGATTTATCCTTCTCATTAGTCTTCTTCACTCTGTGAATATGCTTAAATTCCTTTGAACGTGATTTATGTTAGGTAAGATTTCTTCTTCAAAGCCACTTTAAAATGTAATAATCAGAAACACATTAAATATAGAAAAAAAAAACTCAATGTGTTCACCTACCATAATTGTTTTGCTCAAGTTCTTATCATTCTACTTGAATGCTTACCTGCCTCATTTCTCACATTTATATAATCTTAATTATTTTCCCGCCCACGAGACTCGGACATATCAACACCGGCCTCTTAACCAAAACGTTGGGAGACCCGTTGCTGTAGGAAAACAAAATTTCAGACCATCTCCCGATGCATACAAACACGCCATTAAAAAAAATTTAAACACAACAACTGAGAGCTTGCCTTTTACTTCATAGGCAGTTTCGACGAAAGTAGAATATCGGTTTAGTTTGGAAAGGCATCCTTTCTGCTTCACCTTCAAAAGATACGTAATCCACAGCTGTTCAACTAATGTAAACGTTCTGCTTGTTTCAACAGTCTTTTTAATTATTGACACATTCAATCTTCAGCCGTCTCAAGCGATCCCATTTTGATTCTATTTAATATCTTCTAAAAAAATGTTGCGAGCACCAGCAGAATATATTTCACATGAGAAAACAAAAATTTTAATGCCAATTCTTTTATACGCATAGCTTAAAGGTTTGTTGTAGAGGACTTAAACGTAAAAGAGGGAAAAGCAGTGCAAAACGTGAGAAAGCCAAGATGACCTCAGTGTCTGACGGCATACTTGAAGTCTGCAATGTATCACTGTGAAGTGTCACATTGCGAATTTCATGTCTGCTATGCGACACGGAGCATGACGTTTCACGTGCTGCAGTCATATTGCCTTGCGCCAGGTAGGCAGCGCGGCCGTGGCCTATCGGTTATCGCGCTTGCCTCCCACGCGAAGAGCCAGGGTTCGATTCCCGGGAGTTACGCGTCCTTGTATTTATTCTTGCGGCTTAAAGTTCTGGTGAATTCGAGAACTCTGTCGCCTGTTCTAGGTGCGAATGTTCTAGTCGCCGAACCTTCTAGGCCGATTTTTCCAGAAGAACACGCGATTAAAGGGGCTCACCGCGGCGATCTGCAGTCAGTTTCGCCCCAGCGTTCGACTCTGCTCTTTCGCCGATTTCGACGCCCGCGACGCTCTGCTGTTATCTTTTGTTTCCTTTTTATTTTTGGGCACAAGTTCGCCCTCATTAAACGTTTAGTTCCTTTAGTTATTCTCTGCCTCATCATTTGTCATTCATGACAATATGCTCGGTGTCACATGAAAGACGCAAGAGGCTCCGGTGGAGTCTCTTTTTATGTTTAGCTGGAAATAGACGCAATAGTGTCTTTGAGAGTGCATGACTGCTATTTTTGCCACAGCTATAGGTTATGGTAACTTCTCTGAGCTATTTTGCAATCGAACGTTTATTTAGAATGCACTTTAAAAAAGGACACCCTACAAAGGCACCATTTTTGTCGAAGCATTCGCAATCAAACTTCGTTTCGAACTCTATTATTTCCAGGCCTTATAAAGACCAAGTCAAATTGATGCTTGAGGTGTTATATTGAAAACAGGACAAAAGCATGTAGATCTATATTGATGCGATAATTTTCTAAAATCGAATTTATAAATATATCGGCTGCTTAATCTGGCGTGCCATCCCCCCCCCCCCCTTCTTTTTTTACCCCTCTATCACTCAAACCGATTTATTTCAGAAACGTATTTTGCTATAATGCATACCGCATGTAGCGGTCCGGGAATTTAAAACGCAAGTTTTACAAACTTGAAATAAGCTTCTCGCAGACATCGACTGCATCTGATCTTTTTCAAACCGATACATCAACCTAGGAGCCGTTAATATCACTCCACCATCATGGCGCAGTGACACTCATGCCGCTGCATGAGTAGGAAAACACGATCATTCGTTTCGCATTAAGTACGGCGGCGACAATAACGCAAGGATCCGTTGACACCATTCACGCAGCCGCAAAAGTGCATTGTCACGGCGCTTGCAGTTTTAGTACGTTTGCCCCCACCTACTAAACCAACCCCGCACAGCAACAAAAAACACCCAGGATCACACCGCATCTACCGTCCGTGTTAACCGATCAACACAAACATCGTACGTGTTTGTGTTCATCGGCATCGTACATCGTAAATGAACACAAAAGTCGTACATGTTCGTGCACACACACGCTCACACGCACACACGCAGACCGTCGAAAAGAAAAACAGATACGCTAACGGAGGCATACATAGACAGACAGACCGAGCTATATTTCTACGCTTTAACTTTCTTCGGTAAATGTATCCATCTCGTCCTACATGTCCTTGCTGCCTCCTTAGTGATACCATAGTACCACCCTGTGCACCCCAAAATAAAAATAAAAAACTAATTAATAGCATATGACTCGCTAACCATGTTCAAGTTCTAATGAGTCTGTTCTAGGTCGTTGAAGACTCCATGTTGTGCTTTTCTGTCCTTTTATTTTATTTTTGCCTGGGTACTTTCGATGTTGCTAAAGACTACGTATGTTCTCCGGGAAGCTGGCCACAGAGGCATTTGCCAGAAGGGCACGTGCGCCCTAAGCCGACAGAAAATAATTCGGCTACAGGTTTTCAAGTAAACAGTGGGAAAATTGGTCGTTGCAAGCTGGTTCCCACAACGTTTCTTTTATATAAACCTAAAAGTGACTAATTTTGTTTGTTTCTTTATGTATTACAGCTAGTAAAGTTTTGTCACTTACATAAAGGTCATGCTGTTCTTGTTCTTACAAAATTAATTGCATGGTTTACATAAAGAGTCAATTTTGATCGATCAACTTGTACCATAAATAAAGTTTTGGTCAATTTTCCCGTATGTGTTTTCAATGGTTGCGCGCATGGAAAAATCAATGTGCCATCTTTAAAAAGTAATTTTAAAAAATAGTTCAATTATACATGTATATCTCATTAAATTCGAATAGATTTGATTTTTTTCTTAGTTCTGCCACCCTGGTTCAGAGATACCTTTATAAAAGTTACCTCTCCGCAACCGCAGACACCATTACATCTAGCGTGCGCTATTTTTATTTATTTTACTATTTCACTAGAGTTGTGGATTACATCCCAAAGTTCATAAAGTGGGGACAGGGAATTCATTTCCTCCTCTGGTTTTCTTCTTTTTTTTTCGTTATCAGCCTTCGACTCTGCACAGAAACTTCAAAGGAAGGAAACAACTAACTGTGAGCTATATACTGAACAAACGAGAACACGTGGAACCATGTTGTGTTCGGATACACGCCTCGGGTATGGTCTTAGTTTCGGAACATCGCCGTCACGGTAGGGGGCGGCTTTTAGCTCGAGCACATTCTTTTTTAATAAACCGACCGAAAATCCTGGTCTTCGCGTTCACTCGTATCGAGCGCTCCCCGGAGGGCATTGACGTCGCCGCCATCATCCCCTTTTATTGCCGCCGAACGACGGCGGGAACCTCGCCGTTGGCTGCAGTCAGCGGTGCCTCGCCATGAAAAAGAGATGCTGAAAGACGCGGCTTTTCGGCCACGGCTGCGGATTGGCGTCCGTGCGACTGCAAGCGTCGCAGCGTCCTGTACTCCGTTTCGCCATACGATGGAGCGCCATGGACGCTACGAGCCGTCAGAGCCAATCCAAAGCGGAGAGCAAGTCGTCTGCTTCTTGAGCAGGAGTTGTGGTGACGTCAGAACGGCGCTGAGTCTCTGATTGGCTCGGATTGGAGGATAGTGGGTAGACCTCAAAGCAAGCTGCCTTGAGGTCTACCCACTACCCTTCAATCAGAACCAATCAGAGCTCGGCGCCGTTCTGACGTCACCACAACCCCTGCAAAAGAAGCAGACGAACCTGCGCTCCGTATAGTTTGTGGGTGTCACGTGACCTTCGGAAGGTGAACAGCCATGCGAAGGGAGAACAAGTATTTACGTGATATGCGCTAACAGCTTAGGATTTGCTGGGATGGCTAGTAAGGCCCACGGCATTTCATATTTACGTGGAGCCGAGTATACGTAACCCCACTCAGAGAAATTGCCATGGCTGATAATTAAATAAAGCTTGACACTTCCACAGGCCCTGAGGGCTTAAGAACTGCAGGTCATAGCTTACCGCGTTCACGTTTCTTGCTTCGTGATTCGTTCTTGGATTTACATATCAGTTAATGATGCGCTCTTATTGGCTGCGAATCGAAAATGATATGCTCGAGATTCGCCACGCCCTGCTGCGATTCTTAAGCTGCAAATCGCGTAGCTTTCCCCGTTCCCGCCTTTTCAATAATTTGGTAGCCGAATTCCTTCTCGTGTTCTCTGTCGTAGCAAAGAATCGTTCAGCTGGCGCTTTCAACTGAAAAATATACACGTAGGTATGCGATTAATATAGGGAGCAGGTTTCTCGAGATACGGTCCGCTAGTACGTGGCACATTTTGTAGCAAAAGTGTTTTTTTTTTGGCAATGCAGACCAGTCAATTGATTGTATCTTGAAGGCACTCTTAAACAAAATATATTTATCACGAAAAAATATTAAAATAGTTTTAGACTTCTAATTTATACGCGTACAATTATCGGAACGCCTTGGTAATTTTAGCGAAAGTTTCTTAAGCTTTAGGTGACTATACAAAGGAAGCCACACTTTAAGATACCTGGAGCGCATACTTTCTCACAAAGCGCTCGAGAAAGCCAATGACTACAATTCAAGGGAGGTATTCGGGGAATGACGAGGACGGTAATATGTTTTGACCTAAAAACGGAGCTGCTTCTGCAGTGCATCTGCTGCAGACTACTTCAAAATGCAAAAGCATATTGAATTTTTTCTTCTATAAACCAAATTCTCTCGGTCTCTTTGAGATGAACCTCGTTCTCTCGCTTAGCCCTTTGTCGTAGCATAATGAAGTCACTTCGCTTCTGTGTCCCTAGCCAAACGTTGTTCTCTTGCTAGGTGTTATGATGACGACCTTTTTTTTTCCTGCGAGGAATTGCGAAGACGAGCAGAACACTTCCAGCAAGCGTATGTCTTCTAACATGGGATCGCTGAATGATTGGAAGGTATTGACTGTGCCCTTTGTATTGGGCGGTACCTTGCGCCATCTAGCCTGGAAATATTTACATACCTCAACTTTCAATTTCGCTATAAATTACTTATCTCTTCATATCGTCTACCCCTAATTTTGTGTATTATCACGCTTCCCTAGACCTTCTCCGCCAGATCTAACGTATTTTGTTATGATTATGATTCGTTAATTCTCCGTTCTTCCATCCTCAACAGCAAAACCCTGTTCCCTCGTCAAATCCTTTACCCCTTTAGGGAGGGTTAGGACGACGCGCCGTACACCTCAAAATTACATGTTCTAGCGTCTCGCTATCACCATGGCATACGGCACATATAATCATGTGTCTCGATCTCTTGAAATGCTTACCTATATACTCTATGTCGCGAACCGTCAAGGTGGATCCGAGGCATGGCGCCGGCCTATGAATCCCTAGGTGATGGGGTCGATTCCCGGCTGACGTGCCCGTAATCTGACGTAGAGTCACTGCGGAGAAGGCATCGTCTAAATGAGATTTCGACTGCACGCCAAACGTCCCCCAGGTTATCGAAATTAATCATCAGTCCCCCGCCGTGGCGTGACAGATGCGCTTGGTTGGTTCGTAACGAAAAACCCTCATATTTGATTCTCATTTGTCACACGCTCTCGCCTTAAACAGGGAAGAGCTTCTCCGTGTGTGTAATGTTATGCACATGTTCCTTTCTTATGTCCTGTTTTTGTGACCTGTACATTGATAAAGCAGATTTTTCTTGCATTGTTTCCTTCTCACGGTTCTCTTTCTGCTTAGTTTGCACTATTTTCTGCTGAACTATTCTGCTCAGCCCCACTAGTGCGTAGGTATTTAAATGTCAGTTTTCGGATTTGATTTGTCCATCTTATGTTTAAATAATTTATTTTACAATTGTTTGTATACTTCTCTGTGCCAACCGCTTTTTCTCCATTTCTATTAACCTTTGTTCAAAATTCAATTTACGAATTTCTCCTCTGCTCTCAAAGGACATCCAGCCGATTTCCTCGTGTACACCCTCATTTCACGTGTTCTCATGGGCTACCAAGAGCTTATGTTGCCACCCTCCTTGGACGAATTTGATATTCTGATTAATCCTCTGACTTTATAAACAGTACCTTATTATTGCCATGCACCATTCCTCACTTCCATATGTCTCTGACCGGTTCATATTTATCGTAAGTATTCACAGTGCTTTGAGTATCATAATAGCTGATTTATTTTTCATTTTCCTATTTATTTTTCCTTCCATGTTCATCTAAATATTTCCTTCACTCATTAAGCGATACCTCGACATGGTTGTATTTATCTTTATGGTCTACCTATTACAATATCTCCTAGTTTCAGGAGTGTCTTTGTTGTTTGTTTGTTTTTTGTGTTTTTTTTTTGTCGCTAAACACTATTAGTTTAGACTTGTCACCACAAAACGCAAGTCCAAGTTCTCCTCTCCCTTTCCACATATCTCAGTAAGTTCTCGCCATGTACTTTGAACTTTTCGCTCCTTGTTGATCAATCCCTACACGATTTCGAACACAGGCGCGAGCTTCTTATGCTATGGTTGCACGAGCCCTCACTCAGCGGTAGCCAAAGTCTGGACACTGGTGGCACTTGCTCATATTGCAGTTTTGGACGGCAAACGAAATGTTATCCGATTTAATCACCAGCTCATCGCAAGCCTACTCGGGGGCACGGTGGTTGAGCATCGGGTTTGCAACCGTTGGGTCCCTGGTTCGATGCATCTTGGGAGGGATCTTCAGAGTTTTGTTCTGTCTTCTCAATTTATTTACCTACCACTCTCCGCGCACGTTCATTCGTTTCGTGTTACGGAACATAATTTTTCCGAGAAGGGCTGCCCAAACGATTCCTATCAAATTTGAAAAGACAGTCTTCACTGTGCGATTCGGCACGGTGAAATGTCATGTTCAGTGACATAGTAAAGGCAGAATTGGTGGTGTCAAAACAGATCTTTAGATTCATCATTTGGGAATTCCTTCCCTGGATTGATTGATCTGGCTCTTTCAACTCCTCGGCGTGGAAGTAAGCGCTCCAGATTCTTTAGAGAGCAGGAAAAAGGAAAAAGGGGGGGGGGGGAGCGTTTCATTTTTCAAAAAATCTCATCAAAATAAGTTCATTT
>JAZHYW010070004.1:0-16736 GCA_037355805.1 Ixodes ricinus
TCAGCGTTTTAGTTTTTAATTCATGGGTCCCATACGCAGCCAAACATACTGTAAAAACTCAGGTAAGTGTAGTTATTTCGATATCAATAATCCGGGCAAGCCAATATTATTTTACCCTAAAATTCTTGATTCTGAAATCGCTTATATTTCATAAAACGTGGTACACACCTTTAATTATCAAAAACCTTTTTCTTTTAAAAAGATGCGGCAGCTGAACTACGAACGTACGAAAAAGAATCTTCACTCCACCATGGACAGACAGACTGTCCACTAATTTGTTACAGGGACAAAAGTGGAGGATTCAACCTTTAGCGAACCAATACCTAGTACAAGAAATAACTTGATCTCCTTTTGATTTCCCACTTGATGTACTGTATTTCGTTTCACCATAAGGCCGACTAAGGTCAAAGGTGAGAGACACAGAAACTCACAGACTAAGCACGCAAGTTAAGGACCATTCAACTTACTTGATATAATAAAAAAAGTCATTCCCTATGCAAAACAAAGACGACCAACGCCATAACTTTCTTCCTTTGGTACTGGCTTATTCGGCCCATTGGTTGATAGCATCGACTGCACCGGGCACGTAGCCAGGATTTTGTTTCGGAGGGGGGGGGGGGCGCCTATGACAAAATGCTGTATGAGGAAGATGGGGGAGAGAAGGTCCCAGCAAAATGGAAGCTTTTGGGAGAAGGGCCAGTACCCTCCCCCGCCCCCCTGGCTACATGCTTGGACTGCGCTCTGACTTATGGTGATACGAAGTATGAACTACACTGCCATCGCTCCTAACTTACTATCGCAATTTCACTAATGTCAGGAAGATCTTATTCTCATTCTCCAAAACGTATAATTATAAATAATACACCACTCACTAAGTCCATTATATAGGTGTTTTGTTTGCGTATATTCATTCTTAAGTTTAGTTATGAAACTCGCCTAGTTGTTTTGATTTCGTGACTGTGATTAGCCAATTACGACATTCGATGAAGCAATAGGACTTCATAGCATGCATGCAATCAATCGCCACCGCGAAAATCTTGCTGCCTTTGTTTTAGTACTTTCGTAGACACAAAATACCTATTTTTCTCTGCAAATTCTAGTTTTGTCTATTTTTGTTTATATTGCTGCATTCTTAACATGTTATGGGAAACTTATGTAGGAATCTACAGTATACTGGAGTGTTTTATGCGGAGTTACCTTGAGAAGGCGTTGTCAGTACTCCTCGCGCTTTTGCACTGGTCTTTCTTTCGTGGGAACAGCGCGAAAAAACGTAGAACCAGGACGAAGAAACAGACAGACAGGGTGCTGACTTACAACTGAAAGTTTATTGCTCTACAAAAAGAGAAATAAACACAGAAAGGAAGAAGGGGAGAGA
This sequence comes from Ixodes ricinus, assembly GCA_037355805.1. Lineage (NCBI taxonomy): Eukaryota > Metazoa > Arthropoda > Arachnida > Ixodida > Ixodidae > Ixodes > Ixodes ricinus. Next base: position 1,376 of record JAZHYW010070004.1, read on the forward strand.
ACGAATAAAGCAACCCGATAACATTCGACATCAGCCACGCCCACACGCTGTCACACGAACCTGCCACACTTTTTTACGAGATCCGAGATCTGCCTCGTCATCTGCAAGGGCAACAGAAGGAGCGTTCACACACGGATCAACCCTGATTGTCGTCATAAAACACTCTTCGTCTATCTCCCTCGCAGTCTTATTTTTGTGTCGAGACAAAATCGTTAATCATGAAATGACGGCGAGCAGCCACACCTATCACAATGAACCCCTCAGTTCCCCGAGGGCGAGGAACGCAAAGAAAGCGACAGTAACATGCCTGATGGCATGTTCCAAGAGAAATCGAGACATGCAATGCTGAAACATTTTAGATCCTTGTCGGGTGTGGATTAGAAAAAGGTCAAGGCGCGTGCCATTTAGCTCTGTGGGGATTTTAATATGGATTAGCTTAGAAAGTAGGTGTGGGAGCGAAATTTCCTAGCCTGAAAGCTTTCTTTACGGTTCAAACCCACAAAGAGTCGTTGCCGTTTAGGGCTATTGCTACCCAAAAGGATCTGTGGCAGCTGCATGTGTCTTCGTTCCTTCAGTGCCACCTGTCTTCGCTCACCCTATATGACCATTTTTCGATACGTAATTCGGAGGCTCTGGTTGATTTTTTGAGGGAAGATAACCCAGGATCCTGTGACATCGTGTCACTCGATGTTGAAGATATGTTTTATTCTATTCCCCATGGAGAACTCATGACAGCCGTGGAGAAATGTATCCAAACCAGATGGGCCGTTGCCTTCAGTAGCGCTTCAGGGGGATCGAGTGACTCGTTTTTGGAGTTGCAGCATTTCTAGCAAAAAGGTACCACAAGGGTGGTACCTTTTTGCAAAAGAGTGGCATTTATATAGTGTCTAGCGTAGCGCCGGTGCTTAGTGATATTTACCTAGCAATGTGTGATAGAGGCATTGCTGGGAGACTGGACGGACTTGTTTTGGAAGTGCTAAGATATGTAGATGATTATCTTATTGTCCTTAAACCCAGGCTTGACCACGACTGTGTTCAAGTGGTCAAAGAGGCTGTAGACATTTTTATTGAATGTTCCCAGGGGCAAAGGTTTAAGCTCGAGGACCCGACAAAAAGGGGTTTTGAAATTTTTGGACAGTAATCTCCGCCTTGGGACGTCACACGTATGCTAGTCCTATGATCCCAGATCGAAGAAAGGGTAACTTCCTTACGACTCGGCCCACTCAAAAATTGGTGAAAAGGGCCATTGCTGGATTGTGCCTTAGGGCGTCTTTGCTAAACTCCTGTCACCACAGCAGTGGGTTAGGTTTTGTGACTCAGGTTGAAAGGATTGCGTCTATGGGCTTTCCTTCGGCGGTTGTTGTGGGCGTTGCTGAGTCGCTTGTGAGAATTTTTAAGGCGCACACTAGTCCTAGAAAAAACAAACAAAGGCCACCCCCAGACCCCTTGTACTCCCGTTTATTCGTGCCTTACCGCACCGAATCAAGCACGTTGCCAGTAAGTTTGAGATGCCTGTCGTCTTCTCGGCGCCATCTAAGCTATCCTTCTTTGTGCCGCTGTGAACAGAGGGGGACGCCCTTCCGTTCAATGTGACGTCGAACATCACACCCCGTGCGTCGCTTGTGCGAGCGGGGTCGTGTACTATCGCGGACAATATGAGCTGAAACAGCGCTCCTGCCGGCGGAGGGCCTGCGCCGCCTGTCGCCTTACTCTGCACACACGGCGCACCCTGAGGCCGAGATAAAATATCACTTGCGCTCGCTGCGCCACTGCGATCTTCCGGCCGTCTGCAAGCGAGACGGCGAGTGCGACAGCGGGCGGGTGCGTGGTAGGGCGGCCAGGGTTAAGGGGGGCACAAAAGATGACACTTGTCGTCCTTCTTTTTGAATTGATTTACTTTACTCTATAACGTAGAATCACGTAAATAAAACTAATCGTTTTTAAAAATCACATCAGAATACGTTGCAGGTTGTTTTTGTTTGATTAAGAGCATGCACAAAGTAGGACATCGTAAAATATAGTCCGAAATATATATACCGGATTTAGTCTAGCTCCAAAATATTGATTTTTTTTTTAATCGCAGCAGTTTAAAAAAAAACGGTAACCATACATGTTACTGAGAAGGTTTTGTAACCTTGATTGGTTTGAAACGGTTGAAAAATATAATTTCTTTATTACTGGGTGCACCTGTTTGTTAAAACAAAAAGTTGCTAACAAGACACCAGTGTTTTATTTACAAATTTTTAGTCTTAATAAAGTGGGTCAAACAGTCATATTTGCCAGGAGAAGGAGCTTGAAACTTCGTCGAAAGAATATTCGCAGAGGAGAATGTCACACAAAACATTAATAGTCGGCGTGGAAGTTCAATTGCACTATACAAGAAGATTGGGATGAAGGAGGCTCCACGCAAAGCTATCAGCTGGTTAACGGCGTCAAACAGTGTATCGCAACCGTAGCGTCAGGCTTTGTTCCAATCGGCAGAGGTCCGCTTCAGGGGGTCCTGAGGCGCAGTAAAACTTACAAAAGAATGTCACGTCATTCTCCCCTGACCTGCGAACGCGGCTCTCATCCTGTACGGTAAGTAATTATATAGAGCGCGGCTACGAAGGCTGGTTCGGCCCGAAGCCACTCCTATTCACCTCTCATTGCTTTCCGCAATTTGTGTGCAGTGGTGCAGTGGAGGGAACGCTTTGACATGGCTACCTGGATGCAACTCCAAACCTGTTCGATGATATTCAGATCGGCTCCTTCCGGTGGCCAAGGCAGCTTCGTCAGGCAGCGCTCCTCATGGAGATACGACCGTGACAACGCATTTTCCCCTTCGGCGCTTTCTTGAGATGCCCTGAAGTGCATGCTAGCTGAAAAACGTGAACATTGGGCTACACGGCCCACGCACCGTGATGGTGGTTCCGTCGGCCGATATTTTCGCTAGCAGACGGCCGGAAGAGCGCAGCGGCGCAGTGAGCGCAAATGAGAATTTATCTCGGTCTCAGGGTGCACCGTGTTTACGGAGCGATGGACAGGCGGCGCAGGTAGTACCGTGAACAGGCCGGAGTGCTGTTTCAGCTCATATTGTCCGCCATAGTACACAATCCCCCTGTCCTATCTGCTCTCCTGTTTCCTGGCACAGGCGGGACTTAGACAGAGTGGAGCTTCCTGCTAGGGCCGGGTGTATATTGGTCAAACTGGGCGGTGTGTAATCATAAGGACAAGGGAGCATTCGCTTTCTTTGCGTTCCTCGCCATCATGGAACTTAGCGGTCTATTGTGATAGGTGTGGCTGCTCGCCGTCATTTCATGATATACTGATTTTGTCTCGTAACAAAAACAAGACTGCGAGCGAGATAGACGAAGCGTGTTTTGTGGCGTCTATCGGGGCTGACCCGAGTGTGAGCTCTCCTTCTGTTGCCCTTGCAGATGACGAAGTAGATTTCGGATTTCGTAAAAAAGTGGGGCAGGTTCGTGTGACAGCGTGTGGCTGATGTCGGCTGTTGTCGGGTTGCTTTGTTTGTTGTCTCCCTTTCCTCCTTTCTGTGCTTATTTCTCTTTTTGCAGAGCTATAAACTTTCAGTTGTAAGTCAGCGCCCTGGCTGTGAGTTTCTTCGTCCTGGTCCTACTTTGTTTTTTTTCACTGTTCCCACCAAACTGTATGTACCACAAACTAGCCCAATTACATGCCTTGTTGTCTTTGTTTCCACATTTTCACTCATGGCTTATTTAAGGGTCGTACTTCATTCCAAAAAGTGGCACGCACTAGAGTAGTGGTACTCAAATGGGCGTCCGCAGACCCTTTGGGGTTACGTGAAGGCATTTTTGTGGTCTTTGATGCCTTAGAACATCTCTTGAACAGAACATTACAACATTTTAGAGCGCATCTCTCAGGCGCCCGTTTCCGATTGGAGCGGCGTCGGCGTTGTTGTCGGCGTAACCGCGCGCGTTGCATTATGGAAATAATGCAAGTGGGCGAAGCCGCGCGTTGTATAATGTGAAAAATTTCTCGCTAAATTTAGCCGGAAAAATTACCCCCAATTTACCGCTAAATCTAGCAATAAAATATTTGCTAAATCTTACGGCTATTATTTGCGGGAAACTTTTTCCGCTAACTTTAGGGGCACATTTTTTCGTCAAATTTGGCGGAAATCTTTCTCGCTAAATTTAGCAGCAACTTTTTCGCTTAAATTAGCAAGCAATTTTAGCGAAAATTTTTCGCTCAAAGGGGAGAGGAGCAGGATAGGAGGAGGGAGGGCAAGGAGGGGGAGGGGGCATACCCTCCCCTTGTACCCACCTATCCTCTTCCTCAAAATCTGCGGTCTAATTCGGCATCACAGAGAATTGTAAACGTCTTTTATTTTTATCTTTTGTTGATGCTGGTAGCCCCACAAAGCTAAATAGACAACACCATGTGTACTGAGCGAGTGGCTAGATTATTCTCTATATCAAGGCTGCAAAGTTCATTTGCATTAATTTAAATTCCTTCATTTATCACTTTGCCATTCCAATCATTCAATATCACCCTGTCCGCCGGCGGATAAGATCCCCCATCACTTCTGCCGATCAAGAAGGGTTATTCGAAATATCAGTGGTTGAGATCCACTGCTCTAAAGTAACGAACGAAACATTACACAAATCAGGGCGACATAAAGCATAGGTAAAACATCACACAGGTAACATCAATATAATGAATCATACAGAAGGCGCACATACTTACAGTTAATTACCTTAAACATAACTAATTAAAATTGGCAAAGTCTAGGGGAAACAGGAATCACACCCCGTCCATGCAATCCACAATCCTGTGACTATGCTGCGCGCCACCAGTAGCTAATGCGGGAAAGGGGGTGGGGGGGGGGGAGAGAGGCGAGCAAGCAACTGAACTGAGTATGACTCACGGAAGCCTGTTGTAACAGGCGACCGTTGCGCTAGCAGCTGGCACCTGTGGGGCGAAGTCTCGTCCCTGACTCGATACCACAACGTCAAAGTGCGAATCGTGAATTTTGGGTCAAAAACTCCCGTCTGGTTTCAACTTAGTGCGCTGTGCAGGCTTAGTCTCTCTTATAATGAAGAAACACACCGGCATGCTGGCGCCATCTATGAGTAGTCTCTGAACTATATCTAACTAGGTTGAAGGTTCTGCAGTATTTGCGAGATCAAATGTGCATCTACTCGTATGGGGAATGGGCATTAATATCATTTCATAACCCCCTCAAAAAAAAAAAAAAATACGCGAAAAAAGAAGAAAATACACGGAAATCAGGAGTGTAAAGGGCTACCCGGTAAATGGTCCCAGTGTGTTATCCACTTGTAAGCAACCACAAAAGTGAAAGCCGTTTACAACTCCCTGTAACGCCGAATTGGAGCGCAGCTCTTGAAGAGGAGGAGGGAAGGGTACTGAGAGGAGGGTATACCCCTCCTCCTTCCTCTTCACCTCCTCATCCTCTCTTCTACTCCTCCCTCCGAGTGGCGTCGCCGTCGCCTCACGAGGGTCACGTGACCTCACGGGGCTCTCGTGAACTCCGTGGCGTCACGTGACCCTCGTGAGGTCACGCGACGATGACGATGACGTCATCACGATGACGCCATCGTCATCGTCATCGTCATTGAGATGATGTCATTATTGACGTCAACAGTGGCGTCACTGATTGCGTCAGCATCACTGATGACGTCATCGACATCGTCATTGGCACTGATGACGTCATCACTGACGTCACCAGTGACGTCACGCGTCCTCTAATGCACCGCGCGATTACGCCGACGCCGACGGCGACGCCGCTCAAGCCGGAAACGGCCGCCTAAGAACTGCGCTCTAAAAATAAAACCACGTCCAACGCACTTAGTTTGGATCAAAAGCAAGTGAGCAAATCAGCATTGAAGCAGCAAAGGACAACGCATCGAGAGTATGACGACAAGGCTTCGCAGGCACAAACAGTTGGGTCAGGGATTTCCCCAGGAATTGAAATTAGGGGGAGGTATCTAAATTTTTAGGAAGGGGGGGGGGCATTGAGAATAGAGGAGTCGTTGCGAGTTAAGAGGGTGCCATCAGAAACACAAGAGGCGGGGGAGTGTCTACCCTAGGAGGTATGTAGGGAAATCACTGAGCTAGGTCATGTAGCAAGCGACGTGGTTGACGTCACCCACCCGCAGCTGGAGACATCTTCCGTGTTAGGGGAATCTGGCGAAGCCGAGCAAATCTCCCTTAAACCGAGCATAATATATCATAACGCATGCATAATGCATTCAAACAGATTTCGCTCTTTCTGGCTTCATGGAATCATCGATACTATTGCAATTTATCTTTAAAGGGGCCCTGCAAGGACTTTTTACTGGCTTTTAATTTGCACCGAAACTGAGCGCACTGAACGTTGTAACTTAATAAAACTTTTCTTTTCTCGAATTTCTCTTTAATTTAAAAGTAATACGCAGAGTAAAATTACAAGAACAAGCAAAAAATAACCTCCTTCATGACGTCCCTGGTCGCTAGAGTGGCCGTGAACTAGAGGAAGTGTTTTGGGTTCAGCGAGCGCTCACGGCTGCCGCACTCCGTGTTGACGGCTCGAGAGGGCGCCACTAAAGCGTGTTCTGAATAGGCTGTAAGAAGCGGGCAGCCAGGGTGGCTCGCATTGCATTTGCAGCGCGATTAAACACTGATTCGGCACGACACTTCATTGGCCACAAACGACAGCAAACTCGGTGTAAAGATCACTTGAGAACGGGAGCCACTGTGCGCTGCCATACGGCCAAACGGCCAACCCGCGAATCAAACCTTCTCGCCGAAAGCCCTCGGAACGCTCGGAACCGGTCGGATACTCGCGCCCGTATACGACCGCAGTGCCGCCGCGTACATCCGGAACCTTTATACGCTCGCCGCTCGTTGGTGCCTGATCCCACTATCCATTTCTAGTATGCGCCGCCTTTTCTACCGTTTGGTGGCGGGTATGTCGACGGGTCATTTCTTGTTTCCGTACTTTTTAAACTGCATTTGTTTCTTTTCTGATCTAAAATACGGAACAAAATCTACTTTTATAAATAATTGAAACGGTTCGCGCCTCCTATATTTCGTATTTCGACTAAAAAGAAGATTTTAGCGGCTCTGACCAGTAGTAAGCACAGAACCAAATACTTCCAATTACGCGCGCTTTCGGCACCGCGGGTCGCCCCCGTAGGTAGAGGAAGTTTTCGTGTCGTCCTGTCAAGATATGACGCACTGATATTTAGTTACTCTGTCCGTAGCCGCCGGCTTGCTCGAACCCCAAGAGACGTGGAAACCGCAAAAGAGGTAGATGCTTAATTATGATTGTCGGGCCCCTTTAAAGGTACGTATACGTATCCATTAGTCGTTCTCGATGAGTGTAAACATTTATTTTGTTACTAAATGCGAACAAACATTTTTGGTTGATATTTGTTTAACAACTAGTATATTAATCGAAACATTCAGAAACTTCAGATCTCTAATAGACCCTCTGTGAAATGAACAGCGTCATCCAGTGGGGCGCCGAAGTACATGCTTCATCGCACCAGTTGGCTTCGGCGCTGGCAAAGGCCAGGGCGCGAAAGCATACTCCTGAAGAATCCTTCGGTCTCACAAGCACTCGTGCAGTGAAAGCGCTTTCGAAAACCAGGCGCACACACCCATGCCTTCGCCGGCACTCAAAGCAAAATTTCGAGTGTAAGTGTACGTCCGCCATATTGGTTGCGGCGAGAAACAAGCGACCAGCAGGGCGACGAGCACGTATAAATGTGCTAGAAGATTGTAAAACAATACTAATCCTTAGCTCACAGGTGTGGGTGGGGATCGATGACTGTGAGAAGTAGGCCTGGATTATTACTGACAACGCTAGAGTGTTGCCAGACGTTCCGAAAAATTCGCATATGGTCTTTTCCGTCTGGAGTATTTTTTTAGTGATAATGATTACAAGGCGTTCTTCTAAGATACTGGCCCCGAGAGGACAATTGTCCTGAATCAGTTAATATTATTTTGTTAAGCTTTTTTAAACCCTTTGTTGACGAGTGTGGCCTGCAAGCAACAAACCATACATTTTTGTTTTGCTTAATAGTTTCGGCTTAATCACGTGTTTTTAGAATCTAGTGGTCGGGCAAGACTCTTCATCATCGAAAGTACAGCGCGATCCACTTAAAACATACGCAAACAGTTGACGAGAAAACAGAAGTTTGGCACGCAAATACCCGGCAACCGACATCAGAACTACGAAATATATGGATAGGTGTCTTTTTCTTGCATCTAATATTTTACGATAGGTGACTGTTTTACTTCAGGCTATCGTATGCGTAGATAATATAGACATTTTTTAATGATCCATGGAGGTTACGCAACGGAGTCATTTTCGAACTTTTGCCTTGTGTTGCCCACAGGCAACAAACCTATAACTTGCAAGTTCACCTTACATTTATTTTGTAAATTTCAGCAATGTTTTTTTTATTTAATGATGCTAAACGTTAACAAATAAAAAAGTAATGCTTTAAGCAATTTTTGTATATGTCGTCATTAAAAGAAAACATTACGTGTGTGACGTTTTTGTAAATAATCGTATGGCGGAATTAACTTCACGAACAATTGCCTAATTACGTCAACTATTTTTTGTTGAACATTTGGTGTTCAAAGTTAGCGGAGTATTCATCGATAATATTTTTATTTTTGTTTCTCATGATGAATCTTGAAGCATGATATTTTATTCGGACATTTCCACGAACGCCATCGTAACATTTATCGAAGAAAATAATCCAAATTCTATTTAACTTTGGTTTAAAAGAGTATAGCTTACTACATACTAAACTTCTCTGCGGTCGTAATTATCGCAACGGCTTTATCAATTACTAAGAGGTCTCTCGACAGAAGCCTAGGTGAGCTGCCCTAGTAGGCCCCCAGCATGTCCCATGAAGGGAGGTGGGGGCGTAGACCCACTGTTGGTAACACAAGGAAAGCCCGGTGGGCAGCCGAAGTCTCTTGGGCATGAGTTGCAAAACCAGCGTGAGACGCACGTGGACTACCCGCGTAAGTTCCCCGGCGCCCCCCCCCCCCCCCCCCACCGCCACCTCTTTTGAGTCCTCTTTGTGCTTCTTGGCCCTTACAAGTGTTCTTATGGAGTCACTGAGCTATGTCGAAGATTAGGGTTAGTCTGGAAGTGTTTAGGTTGTTCCATAGCGACGTCTCTGTGACGCGTTAACACCAGGGTGTCACAAAAGAAAATTTGCACGGTCTTTTTACTGCAAAAATAAACTAGGCATCGCCGAACGCTCATTTTCCGCCCAAATGTAGCGCTAGAGGTCACAACCAGGTGCCAAAGTTTCAGCTCGATCTGATAACTTAATCAAAAGTTATAAGTGATTTTCTAAAAATTTCAATGGGAAAATGGCGACCAACGGAGTTTTCGAATTCATGGGGCTCTATGGCACCAAAAACCGAAAACGCGCAAAAATGGGCTCCATTTTCCCATTGAAATTTCCAGAAAATTACTTATAACTTTTGATTAAGTTATCAGATCGGGCTGAAACTTTGGCATCTGGTTGTGACCTTTAGCGCTACCTTTGGGCGCAGAATGAGCGTTCGGTGAGGCCTAGTTTATTTTTGCGGGGAAAAAAACCTTGTAAATTTTTTTTTGTGACACCCTGTGGTCACCCTCTCGGGTTACTGGTAAAATTGCAAACTTATATTCTTCTGCAACAAAAAGGCTGCAAGAGAGTTTTACCTCTTTCCCCACACGCAAAAAAAAAAAAACTATTCGTTTAATGTTTAATTCGACAAGACGCGTTGGGTAATATAGGGGCCTTAGTTTTGGAGGACCCTAATCCTAAAAATTACTAGGCCCTACCTATTACTACTCTCCCCCACGACATAAAAAAAATAATGTGTTGGTACTGAGTTCCATAGCCACACCATTTCTTTCAGGTAACTAGAAGGCGAAAACTCTGCCGCAGTTCCAATGGGGCACCATACTGCCCTTTATTCTAATGCCTTACTGTTGCATCTACTTGCGTCTTCCCGTCAGACCTGAACCCTTTCTGAAATAGTCCCCAAATGTGGGAAGACAATAATTCCAAATAAAAAAAAATTCAATTGTGTTAACATTTTTTCTCAAAGAGCAGTTTTCAAAGCCAACTTCTTTCCGCGAAGTGCTGCTTTTACGTAACCATGCAAAAGCTGGAGATAAAAAATAAAGTCAGCAAAACTATGCGCATCATATTGCAACTCTTGCCGAGCTTCGCGCTAGTACTGTCCACCTGCTCTGCCATAGCCTTCAGATTTCCCCACAAACAGAGAAGTGTGTGCATTCAACGTGGCCTGTTCATCAAGGTTCCTTCTGCTCACGCGTCGTTTTATTGTTTATGTACTTTAAACTCGCAAAACTAAACATAGATATAGATGGGGAAACTTGATGACGCGTAATTAAACCCACAACAAACGAAGGAACATCAATGGGGAGACAGAAGCGACATTTTCCATAGAGGCTAGCTGATATACATAAAGTTTTTAAACTGCCTCAGGTTTTGGATTTGTAAAATCTGTTTTGATCTGTTGAAAACGTTAGTGCCATTCCACCTTAGAACAAATAGTCATTATTACCTCATAATGTGTCTGTTTATTCAGGCTTCAATTTGTTATACCAATACGAGGATCCGAAGTGTTAACAAGACGAATATTTATAATTATAAAAAGAAATATACCAGAAAATAGAAATGACGATACAAGAGGGTACATGTCTTGGTAAATCACAGAAATCGAGGACCCTGTGGTGTGTCAAAACAAAACTGCATAGGCATCATTATGTTGCGCCGTTTAAGCGCTTTTTTGTCTGCCGCCATAGAAGGCAGCGTTACAGTCGTTCTTAAAAAGGAGAGGTACAGCTTTTTCATCCTTTTGTATCACTGAACGTATTGAAGTACACCTCTTTTTGCTGTCTTTTTTGGTTATTGGTTCCTAATATGTTCTAATGATGATTTATACTATGTTTTGCCTGTTCTTCTACAGTATATTTGCTTTGTGTTGTATATCTTTTTGACAGATTTTGCAGCAACACCCCTATGTAAAGCCATCTGGGCCCTTAGGGATTCTGAAAATGAAACTGAAATATCCGGCGGCCGAGAAAATAGTTTATCCACAGACTTTCGCTCTCGCTCGCGATATAAACCACTTTTACTTCTACTGTTCAACTACAATCCCGTTCAGACCACTGTTCTGCGTTAAATATTCAACATAATAAAATAAGTCTTGCATTCTATATTCTAAGGACAAACTTTATTGCGAAAAAAACTAAGAATTACATTGAGTCGTGCTGGGACTACGGGGAACTCGCGAAAGTTAAAAAATTAATTTTCTCAGTGTGATTCCTGAAGAAAAATAATGTCGCGGTAAGCAATATTATCCCTTATATGTTGTTATATTATCACGGTTCATTCTGTGCTCATCAACGCTTTGTTCTGATTTAAAGTAGAATGTCAATGTTGACTATCTAGTTTGTAAAGCTTATGACAAACTTTAGTACTTGAAGCGTCAATTGAAGCACTATTCTTCTGATATAAAGCTCACTGCATTCAAAACTCTGGTAAAATCTGTCTTAGAATATGCTTCCAAGTTTCGAATCCGCACACAGCTACAAAAGTTGACAAATTAGAGAAGGTGCAGATATTTGCACTGCGTTTTATATACAACCAATACAAAACAAACGAATATGTTGCCCCACTTTACGGATCGCTAAATTATATTTTTTTTCAACTAGACACAAAATTAGTTTTTTTTTTACCATATGTTAAACCTTGACTTGAAAATAGATACCACAAACTATTTATCTCCTCGGCCTCTGAGTACAACTCTTTTATAGGGCTCTTGTTCCCTTTCTGTGTCATAGAGAGAGAGAGAGAGAGAAAAACTTTATTTGTCATTAAGATGGTGACCTTCTTCGGTTTCCTCAGCTGCTCCACATGGTCGGCAGTTGAAGTCTGTCGGCGACCTCTTGCGCTCTTGCCAAGGCCCGGGACTGGACGTCCAGGTCCGGGCTGGCCAGCACAGCTTCCCATTGCTCAAGTGAGGGAGATGAAACTACTGGGTGAAACAAGGAGACGGCAGGCTCTTTAAATCGACCGGAAAATTCGGTTTCTTAACCTATCGCGCTACGACTTTGTGCAGCGTTGCCCACAGATGGTGCATTTTTTTGGTAAAATTTGCAAAGAACGAACTTACCTGAGGAAAAAGTAAAGAAAGAAAAAGGCTTAGCTCCTATGGAAACGCAGCGACGCCACTGGTCTGCAAACAACACGGCGCCGTTTCGCACGGGAGACAAGAGATGGCGCAACGAACGCCGCCAACGAACGAGCATACGGCGCCGAGAGCCGGCACTTTAGCAGACAATCCTTTCGACTCAAAAGCGGCTCGCGTTCCGCAGGCGGCGACAGTGGCAGAAACAAAAACAGGCGCGGTAACAACAAGGAACTGCAGTTCCTTGTCTGCTGAACACGCCGGCTCTCGGCGTCGTCTGCTCGTTCGTTGGCGTCGCGACCGCTTGCGCCATCTCTTGTCTCCCGTGCGAAACAGCGCCGTGTTGTTTGCAGACCGGTGGCGTCGCTGCGTTTCCATAGGAGCTAAGCCTTTTTCTTTCTTTACTTTTTCCTCAGGTAAGTTCGCTCTTTGCAAATTTTACAAAAAAAAAATGCACCATCTGTGGGCAACGCTGCACAAAGTCGTAGCGCGATAGGTTAAGAAACCGAATTTTCCGGTCGATTTAAAGAGCCTGCCGTCTCCTTGTTTCACCCTGTAGATCTGCGCGGAGGCGGATCCTTCGCGCAGTCCCAGATTATGTGGTCTAAGATGGCAGGCTCGCCGCATAGTTGACAGTACGGGTTTACAAGATCGGGAAAGATATAGCAACTCGTTTAAATTCTCTCTTTTCCAAGTACCATCAAGGAATATAATAGACGTTCTGAAGCACATGTAAATATGACACAAGCTGATTTATTTCTCAACACTTTGGAAAGTTGTTTATGAGAAATAATATTGTGGCATTTTTACCTGCATTTCTACTGAGAATGTTCGTGTCTTTCTGTTCTTTTTTTTGCACAGCCTCAAGTGCGAATAACTTGTTTAACCCTTTCCTGCCACAATCTTCGAAAGAAAGTTAGCAGTATTGGTAAATAAACAAAAATAGTAACACATTAAACGACTGTTTTAAAGGATTAGACGACAAAGACAAGGGAAAATACGCCACATTGGGGCAATTTTATGAAAAGTTTTACATATCCATAAGATACACGTTAAGAGCAATTGCGCACAGTTACAATAAACATTGTCCCAAAATGTGGCTGAGGAGCACAAAAACATTCAGGTATTTCACCCAATTCAAGATATGCAAATTAAATACAAGAAGACACGTGGCAGCATTTACGTAACCTAAATCATTTGCTTCAAGCGTCCGACCGTACCTGTAACTTAAAACTCGCTAAGAGTAAAGATTCAGCTCAAGTTTGATAAGTGACGGTTACTCAAACATGTTGGACTATGCGTCCTTTATTTCTTTAAAGTAAACCTCTGGGCGTTTATTGCTTTCCTACCAAAGAATTCCTTTTGCAACTGCACTGAGGTCGAAATGAACAAAATACGTTGGCTACATTTTTAGCTTGATCAAATAACCGAATACATTATGCACAAAGTAATTTGCATAGCACTGCACGATCTATAAGAGCCTTGGTGCTGTGTACCTCTCTACTAAATTCACTTGACTGTTACAGCAAGAGGACCTAACCAGTTTCAGCTATGTTCTCCAAGGTGAATAGCGTTAACAACCTTCAGTCATTATACTGAAAGTCGGGTATTCTACATGACTAGCGGTGTTGCTCGGAGGAATTTAAGTTGACAAAGTAATTTTCTAATTACAGGTGCTCCTGTTCTGCTTCTGCGCCTATGCAGCTTCGCAGGTTGCTGTCGAGGATGTGAGTATAACATATGTGAATGGCCGAGTCAATGAAATCTTATTGCATCTTTATTACTTCTTTCGCTGGGTCCCTCCCTTTTTTTTTAATCTGAATATTGTATGAAATTTAGCCGCGATTGTTTCTCTAAAATAGTTCTCAGACATTTTATTTTATATAGAGGTTGTTTGTTTTCAAGAGGAGATATCTATTCGAATTAGACGTCTGATTGACTTACATATATATATATATATATATATATATATATATATGTATATATATATATATATTGCCAATATTTTATTTTGAAGAGTAAGATATTGATATAAACATTGTTTGGGTATTGATTTAGCAACATTAAGTTTGAGCAGCGCTGAATATGTGCAGAGCTCGACCACAGTAATCGTGAAGAAGCAATCGCTATAAAGGTGTTTTATTTCAAAACTCGAGGCGCCATATTTGAAACCACATGTTCAAGTCGAGAGTGCTCATCTAGGACTCCCACTAAGCGGGTAGTATTTGGTGTGCATGATTAACATAAGTTTAGTCGTTGTTTGGCTTTCAATATCCGCCAAGTGGAATATATATGTCTTCCCACATGATATTCATTAATTTGCGGTAATCCCTTTTAATAAATAAGCGGTAAACACATTTAATAGAGATTGTATTGGGTATAGAATTCAAGCCTTCTGCATGTATAAAGAATTATCTTATCTATCACCAAGTCTCACAAATACCACTGAAACGACACCGTTCTCTTCAAACTAAATACATTTTAAAGAGCGCACAGTGTTATAATTTTTCTGGAATTTCATTTTCCTTATTCACCCACTCTATGTACGAAAAAGCTGTGCACATACGAGGGGGACCCAAAAGAAACCGAACTAAATTTTTTTGCACTTATTTATTCCCATTTCAAGTACAAACGTTCAATCTCCTTCAAAGTACTGTCCACTTGCACTAATACACTTGTCTAATCTTTTAATCCATGTGTCGAAACATTGTTTAAATTCATCTTTTGTGATGCTTGACAGCGCCTCCGTCGTTTTTTTCTTCACCTCAGCAACGTCAGCAAAACGCTTTCCTTTCATTTCTCTTTTCATTCTAGGAAACAAAAAAAAGTCGCACGGGGCAAGGTCGGGTGTACGCCGTTTTTAACAGTTCAATAGTTTCTGTTCCACTTTTTCCGAGCAAAAAACAGAATTTAACCGCCGCACGCTGTTCACAGAAATCAGACATTGCAAAAACGACGCCCACACGAAACACTTGTCACTATAAACCCAGCCGCAACTAGTCCTAACCTTCTTCGAGGACGGAATTAGGCCTAATGACTCAGCAATGTTCGCTCTATCAACTCCTGGCGGCAAAACGCGGTACTGCAAAAGCTCTGCTTAAAAAAGAATTAGTTCGGTTTCTTTTGGGTCCCCCCTCGTATGTGCCGCTACACTTGG
>JAZHYW010070006.1:0-59086 GCA_037355805.1 Ixodes ricinus
AAGAACCAAAAGTGGAAGGATCAGGAACAGAAAGACAAAGGGATTCGTCTGTTTTTCTACATCAGCTCGCCTGCGCCATCACAGTCTTATCGTGGGAGTTTTGTAATCACCGTAAGTTTAGTTTAAAAAAAAAGATTTTGAACCCGTACGCATGTAAGAATGTACGGCGTACGCTTGAAAAATCTCACTGACAGATATTTCTGTTCGAGATGTATCTAAAATAAAATTCTCAGGTGCTTGAAGATATGGTGAGTAGCGTCTGAGTTAAGAGCTGTAATGTACAGTGGCGGACGATGTTAAATAGACCAGGCGAGTGAGTTGCTTACAAGGCCTGCCGCGATATTTATCAGAAGAAAGCTGAAACATTATCGAAACTTCAGCGGGTCTTTGGTTTTAGTCGTTATTGTCCGCTAAAACTGCTATCGCTGAGTTAATGCTGTGTTTTGCGTTGTTACGTAGAAGCGTTCCGAAACAAAACGCAAAATCAAGCGTGGCTGTATCCATTGGATCGGCAGGTTGAGCGATCAGTTTGCGGGTGTTTGATGACAAATGCAAGAGATAAATGACGATAAGTGTTTTTTTTGTTTTATTTCACCGAGCCCTACTACTAGCGGTGCTGACTGAGCAATCGTAGGTTTGCCGACCGAATAGGGAGCACGGTCGCACGATCTGAAACGCAGAAGTGCGACCCGCCAGATGCGCCGCAAACGGCGAGACGCACCCAGTACCCCGGGCGACCACTGCGGCGCTACCAGTCGATGACAGCGCCGGCGCTCGTTTGTTTGTTCTTGGGTGTCTCTCCGCCGCTGCTCAGCAGCGCGCGTCCCCGCAATCGCCGGAACCGTACACGGCTACTATCGCCAACGCAGGCAGTAGTGTAAATTGATCAATCTCGCCTTCGCCTGTGTAAGGCGGCACGACTTCGCAGGCCGTACCTTGTTTTTGATCGAGCGGCCGTTTGGAGAGAAACGACAAAAATTAAAATCCGCTGAAATAATGCTCGTTCACACAATAGCCTCCATGATAACTCAGCTTTCTTCCGTTAGATAGCACTAGAGATCTTCGGAGCCACGGGTTCACCTGGACTTTTTCATATCGTCCGCGACTGTACAGTGAGCTGACTAATTACATTATCCGATTGATTTCTTAACTGCTTAGATACATTTTCATGAATAAATTAGTGAATGTCGAGAATCTAAATTGATAATTATCGCAAGTGATAATCACTCTCATGATATGAAATACAATATTTGCTCATAAATAGTGGCCACTATCCTACTCTCAGCACATTGATGACTTATAGAGTATTATACTCTGTTCCGGTATATTGTAATTTCTTCGCTTTACAAATTTAGGTGCAGGTAGCTTCGCACCAATTGTTGCGAAAACCTTCTCATTTTTTCAACACCATCCAGCCATCATAGAGTGGTCTCGCAACGACAACATCACATTTCACCCTGCTTCCTAAGAATGTCCTGCACGATCTGAGATATGCCATTACGGAAGCCGGTCATTACACTTACTGGTTTAAAAACTAGCTTCTCTACATTGTGAAAAGTTAAAGTAAATAAGCAGTCACGTAAGAGTAAGACTTGTTTGCACTGCAAATTAAAACCACATACTAATTTCCTTGACATGCTTAATTTATTTGTTTGTTTGTTTGTTTATTGATGGCACCTACCAATAGCTGCATGGCGTTTCGTTGATACATTACAACGCGAAGAAACAACAAATCACATAGTATTTTTAACACTATAACGGCAAGCAAGTGTGTCAAAATACGCATTTGGAGCATGGGAACGAAGGGAAGGGCACGCCAATCAGAGGACAACACAGCGAACACACTGGAAATGCGCGATGACGAGGCAGCCAAGCTCGTGTTGACATTTGTTGAGATCGGGGGTAAACAAAAGCACGTGAGCTCATTTGGTGGGTATACGTTTATTATCCTATAACGATTTTGATCTCACCATTTATTTTTGATTATTAAAATGCATAAACATGTGAATTGTTGGTGCTAAAATACTTTTTAAGTAAGTCTTCTATTCGGATGGGAGGCGAGAGCTTACAGCATTTGCCTACATAAAACCCTTTTATTGACCTGAAACGGCAAGATGGCAGACGAAAACCTACAGAGTACGCCAGACATAGGCATGGTAATGATCCGTCTGAAATCTTGTGTAAAAATAACAAATTATGAAGGTTCCTCCTTTCGGAAAGCTTTTCCATATCGACATTACCCATCAGCCAGCATAGTCATGAATACATTTTTCTTCATAAAGATAGAAAGATTACACAGAGCACAAGGCATTTGTCAGATGCGTATAATACATAACGTTGTTTTGTACACCAGTCATGGAAGGCATGGACCACACTAGAGGCTGGTAAGGATATGTTTCTGTTAATAATTCGGAATTCGAGATTGTATATCAATTAGTGCTGAAAATGGGTTTAACTTGGGCAAGGGCATAAAGACAGTACAGCTTTCCTCGTGGCTCCTTTTCATCGTCTTTATACAATCCCACGCCTCTGGCTTACCCCTTCCGATGTTGGAGATTCTCCAGCATGTCCCAAGTTTAGAATGGCATTCTACCATATCCCACACTTCAATGACTATACTTAAAACTAACGTCTGCTCGGACGTGGTTTACTATGACGTGCCCAGTACTTATTTACAATTTATTTACTATGTTACCGCGGGCTACACTGCTAACCGATTGGTTCAAAATATTTAGAAACTATAGTCAATGCCAAGACTAGGAGCACAGGGCGTCTTTTTCGAGTGTCCATTTTGCAACACGAACTCGCTGCCTTTGGTCGTCGAAAGTAAAAGCTTGCACTAGAAGAAGAACAACTGAAAGACCTCCCTGCCTTTCCTGTTCTGTCATATAAAATAGAAACTTAAGAAAATAATTAAAATTCGCTGACAAGAATAATTTGCATATAATATTGAAATAAATCTCACAAATAATTGGATAAATGTATTTTCTGACTGCAAATAAAAGAGGCTAAAAGCATTTTGTACTATGCATAAACTAATCAAATACTACCCCTTATGACACTATACTCTTTTAATTGTGAAAGTTGCTTTCCATGCAGCGACACGATTGGGCAACTGTGCGTGGCTGCACCTAATAGTCAATTACCAACACTAATCTTACGGCTAGGGTTCTATTGTTGTTTTTGTTACATTTTATTATTTTCATTAACCGCTATTTTATCCCGAAAATGACTAATGTGGACTGGTGCAGTTTTTTTTAATAACACCAATTCTCAAGCATTTTAACATGATGTTTTCCGCATCTCTCCACGCATACTACCTCACCTATTACGAAGTATTTTTTGGTCTCTTGAAATTTATCCCTATACGTCTTCGTCCTCAAAACTCGCGTTCTGGCCTCAAACAGAAAAGAACTTTCCAGTGAATTGTCAAACACATTTTCCTTCCTTATATCCTGCTTTCGTGACCTGCACACCGTTAGAGCTGATTTCTTCTTTATTCTTCCCTCCCAGATTTTCCTTTCTTCTTCTTTCATCCCCTTTTACACTGAAGTAGTCCGCCCAGCCCCACCAACAATGCGTAGGTATTAAAATGTAAGATTTCGGGTTCGGTTTGTCCATTTTATGTTTAAGCTTTTCATGTATAAATATTTGAATACCTTCCGTGCCCACCGCGTGTCATCCATTTAGGTCAACCTTTGTTCAAATTTCAACTTACTAACTGCCTCCCTGCTCTCAAAAGACGACCATCCTATGTCCCCCTGTACTCCCTCAATTGGTGTTTTTCCATGTGCTCCCAGTGCCAATCTGCCGACGCGTCTTTGTAGAATTTCGATTCCTGATTAAATCTCTGATTTTATACACAGTACCCCATTGCCAAAAGATAGTCCGGGTACCATCACTCCTTTCCATATACCACGGACCATTTGATATCTATTATGGCTCCATAGTGCCTTGAGCTACATAATAGACACATTTATTTTCCCTTTTCTGATTATATTCTGCTCATGTTCCTGTAGATATTTTCTTCTTTCATTAAGCCAGACTCTCATATATTTGTATTTTCCTATATGGTCTATTACAGTGTCTTGTATCCTCAAGGGTTTCCTCTTTTCGTCGTTAAACACAAATACTCCAAACTTGTCACTACTAAAACTCATGCCCAAGGTGTCCCCTTCCTCTCAACATATTCCAGCTATTTCCTGTAATGTATCCTGCATATTTGCCATGAGTACTGTGCCATCCGCATTTATCACTCCTGGTATTACCTGTATTTCATTTCTCCGTCCTGCCATATAACTCACATAAAAACCTAAGTTGCCCTGCTTTAATTTACTTTCTATTTCACAGAGATATATCAGGAAGAGTAGAGGTGACAGTGGACAGCCCTGCTTCAGTCCTCCTTTTATTTCTGCGGGTTGTGTATAGTTTATGCTTCCCATGTTATAACCACATCATCGTCTGCGTACACCTGCTGAAGAAGCCTAAAAAAATTGCATTTAAAGTATACTCCTTCAGGTGGACCCAGAGTTTTTCTTGGCTCACATTATCAAACGCTCCCTTGATGCCCAAATAAGCTCACTATAAAGGAGTTCGGCTCTTCATTGCTATCTCTATACATTAAGTGGTGACGAATACGTTATCTACCAGTCTCTCTACGGAATTCATTTTGGAGGTCACCCAGTATTTGCATATCTTCTGCCCGTTCCTCCATTCTACGCTTTATTATTTGCATAGGTAATCTGTGTAGAACTGCAGTTTCCGTTATCGGGCGGTATGACTTCATGTTGTCTTTCTTTCTTTCGCCCTTATATATTACTATAATTTTACTTAGTTTCTAATCATTGGGTACCTCTCCTCCCATAATTACTTGGTTAATCACAAGCCGTAAATTCAATTTCCTTTTTTTTTCTAGTGTCTCTTTGACTTCCATCGGTATGTCGTCTGGGCCTGTCGCTGTACCGGCTGGAACCTTACTTTCTGCCTTGTCCAACTCTTTTGTAGTCATCCTCATCGTTACACAATTATGTTCCTCCTCTACTCTGCTGCTGACCGCGCTATTCACTGCCCCCTTCTGCTCAAGCTGGGAGAAAGCCTGTTCGATTGTGTGCATAATATATTCCCGTGGCTCTTCCCCCTCTACTCATTTCCCTCCTGTGTGGTCAATAGGTGTTGGAAGTCCTCTGCCTGGTCCCCTGCGCTTTAATGTGCTCCCAAAACCTTTTTGCCACATCCCTATCTTTTTTTATTTATTTCCATCATCCACTGCACTCATACGCTCCCAATTGTGGCCTGTATTAAAGCTGATGCTTCCCTTTTCCCCTCTTGGAAGTTTTGCCATTGATGGTGCTTCAGCTGGCATGGCTCCCATTTTCTTTACTTACCTCTGCTGCCTACATGCATCTTGGCGCCGCAATATGGCTGCTTTGACCTCCTTATGCCACCAGCTTTTTGGTTTGTGTCTTCGTTTTTGCTGTCCTCTTTGTTTAATTATATGCTTCTCTAATTCTCCTCTAAGATTCCTATTAGATCCTCACACGTCCATTCTATTCCTGGTTCTTCTGATACTATGTTCTCAATGCTTTTCGATACTTTTTGTATTTGAGCTTCTTTGTTTCGGCTTGCCCACTCGTTCCTGAGCATGCTGTTCTGGTTCGGATGCGCCAAATTTAATCTTAATTCTTTTGTGGTCACTCACTAAGCTTTTTGTACTTTCCTCATCTATTTCCATAATAAATAATTGGTGTTGTCTGGATATTTATACCGCGAGTAGTTGGTCAGCCATTTCAAAATTGCGCAACTACTCGCCCTATAAATATCCACACAACCCCAATTATTTAATATAGAAATAGATGAGAAAGTATTTTCATACTTCCTAACCTGCCATACAGTTTGTAGGACATGAGGCAGTAGTATATTGTTGAGTGTGAGGTTTTCCGTTCCCACGTCATTTTACCGTCACATTTTACTTGTGCATTGACTAACATTAGGTCCAGGACATCACAGAAATCTTCTAGCAGCTTTCCGGCTGTATCTGTGGATCCGTCAAACTCTTCTAAGTATCCAGTCATGTCTCCAATGATAATTAGTTTCTGATTAAAGCTAATTTGTCTGATGTCTCTCGATATACGAAGAGCAGTCAAAAAGTAGCCGCAATTTAGCCACGAGAAAATAAAATCTAGTGATAGACTGGTGCCCTGAAAATATGGTTTGGCCTACAACAAGAGGGAGCTGAGCACGCCGGCCTGGTGACTTAATGGAGAATGTAACATGACCGCAGCTTTTTTCTGAACCACCGCCCCTTTGTTAGCATGCACCAGGGAGGGGCAGCGTTGGATTATGCGAATTTCGGGGCAGAGGCAAAAAACCTGCAGATATTCATCGCAAAATGCTGAAGCAGTACGGAGACGTCTATGTATTGCTTCGGCAGGTGTACGAGTGGCATACGAAAATTTTAAAATGGAGCGTCCAGTTTGAAGGACGCACTTCGCCGCGGCCTGGCTCACACTTCAACGACGCCGGACGCAATCTCTGCTGTGGAACGGCTCCTGCACGGAAACCGGCGTGCCAGCTTTGGTGAATAGGGCTGAAGAATTTAATATTAGTTACGGCTTGGGGCAATGTCACCGGTGATGAATGCTGCGTACACTACGCCCAGCCAGAGACAAAGCGAGCAAGGAAGGAGTGAGGATAAACAACGTCACCAAGGCCGAAGAATTTTAAGAGAGCGCCAACGGTGCGCAAGCTAATTCTCAGGGTCGTTTGGGACCACAAAGACCCAATAGTTCAATATCACATGCCGAAAGGACTCAATGTAAACAGCGAATCATACTGTAACCTGCTTCAGAAGCACCTGATGCTTGCAATCAGGTCAATGCGTCGCCGATTGCTCACCTCGGGGATGTTGCTGCAGCACGACAATGCGCGCCCTCACACGGCAGGTACGACAGCGTAAAAACTCGAAGGACTGCGGTTCGAGTATATTCCGCACCCACCATACCCGTTGGACAACGCACCGAGTGATTTTTACGTATTCGGAACCCTCAAAGGGGCTCTCGGGGTAAGGAATCATCTGATACAGATGATGACCTGAGAGCGGCGCTGTATTCCTGTTCTGGAGTCAGCCACAATATTTGTTATCCCGCGGCATCTATGCATTGTTGAAGCGTTGGCACGCATGTGTCTAGCGAGGAGTTGACTACGTTGGAAAGTAATATAGGGATTTTCATGATATCTAAACTACCACGCAAATAAAAAATAAATTGCGGTTACTTTTTGACTCTGCCTCGTACATGTAAAGTGTTCCGTATTTTCCTCCCTTGAGTCATTTCCTGTTTTCAGGTAAGCAAACCCCAAAAGGCTGTTCAGACCTGTTACCTTACCTTTCAACCATTAGTGTTCTCTGCAGCTTTCCTTCTCCCTTTCCCAGTCTAGTCCTCTAAGTAATAAGTCTCGCAATTTTTTTTTAATCTAGTAGTCTGGCAACAGTTTTGAAGATCGAAAGTACATGACATCTAGTGAAAAGATAACAAATAGTTGACAAGGGAATAAGTAGTTTGGCGCGCAAATGTGCGGCAACCGAGATCGATGGAACGGCGAAAAATTTCTATAATTGTCTTTCTCTTACCACTAATATTTTACAATAGATGACAGTTTTACTTGAGGCTATCGTATGCGCAGATGTTATTGATATTTTATATTGATCCATAGAGGTTAAGCAAGGGAGGCATTTTCAGACTTCTGCCTGGTGTTGCGGACAGGCAACAAAGCTATAAAATGCAAGCTCACCTTACATTGTTTTTTGTAAATTTCAGGACTCTTCTTTCATTTTATCTCTTTAAACGTTAATATCTATAAAAATGAATGCTTTTAGCAATTTTTTGTATATCTCGTCATGAAAGGGAGGCGTTTCGCGTGAAACCTTTTTGTAAAAAAAATCGTAGGACAGAATCTATTTCAGAAATCATTGACTAATTACGTCAACTATATTTTCGTTGAACATTTGGTGTTCATACTTAGCTGAGTATTCATCGATAATTTTTATTTTTGTTTCTCATGTGATATATTTTGAACCAGCATTTTTTTATTCTGACATTTCCACGAAAGCCATCACAACAGATATAAATAAAATACTGTAAATTATAGTTAACTTTCTTTTAAAAAGTACAGCTTAGTACCCACTCAAATTTTCCGTGGTCGTAATTAGCGCAACGGCTTTAGCGATTATTAAGAGGTCCCTCGACAGAAGCCTGCGTGGGCTGCCCAAGTAGGCCCCCAGCACGTCCCACGAGGGGGCGAGGGAAAAGTTTGCTGCCCAAGTAGGTCCCCCACGGGAATTGCGAGGGCAACCCATGTAAGCTGCCCAATTAGGCTTCCTGTACTTTGAACTGAGGGAATCCGAGGTGAAATTCCCAAGTCGGGCCGACGGGTGTCCAAGTTGCAAAACCGACGTGAGACGCACGTGGACTGCCCACGTGAGATTCCCCCCCCCCCCGCCCTCTGCTTTGAAGCCCTCTTTGTGATTCCTGGCCCTAACAAGTGTTCTTATGGCGTCACTGAGCTATGAAGAAGATGAGGACTAGTCTCGAAGCTTGCTTAGGTTGTACCAATGCGACGTCTCTTTAACGCGCTATCACAAATTCACTATAGTTAGCCTCTCTGGTTCCTGGTAAAAATTACAGACTTATAGTCTTCTGCAACAAAAAGGCTGCACGAAAGATTCCACTTTTTCTACCCACAAAAATAAAATATTCGCTTAACGTTTAATTTGTTAAGACGCGTTGGCTATTATACGGGCCTTAGTTTAGAAGGACTTTAATTCTGAAATTACTGGGCCCTACCTAATACTCCTCTCCCCCGCGATATGAGAACATATTGTGTTGGTACTGAGTTGCGTATTGACACCATTTCTCTCTCGTAACTAGGGGGTGGAAACTCTGCCGCTGTTCCGATGGGGCACTATATTTTTCTTTATCTTAATACCTTTTTGTTGCATTTACATGCGTCTTCCAGTTAGACAAGAGCCCTTTCTGAAATAGTCCCCAATGGTGGGCAGACAGTATTTCCAAATAAGTAATAAAATTTGATTTCGTGAACTTTTTTTCTCAGGAGCAGTTTTCAAAGCCAACATTTTATTTCTACACATTTAATTACGTAACCATAAAAAATTTGCAGACAAATATGTCAGCAAAACTATGCAGATAATATTACAACTCTAGCTGGGCGTAGCGCTAGTAGTGCCTACCTGCTCTATTATAGCCTTCAGATTTCCCCTTACAAACAAACAAGAGGGCGCATTTAACGTGGTCTGTTCGTCAAGCTACCTTCTCCTCAAGCGTCATTTTATTGTTTACGTACTTTTAACTCGCAAATCTAAACGTAGATATAGATGGGAAACTTGATGACGCGCAATTAAACCCTCAAAAAACGAACGAACATCAAGGGGAAAGCATACTAGATATTTTACATAGAAGCTAGATGATATCCATAAAGAACTTCTTAAACGGCCTCTAGCTTTGGATTTGGAAAATTCGTGTTACAGCTGCTCAAACCCTTAGAGGCATTTCAGCAAAGAAAACGTGGTTATTATTACCTTAGGATAAATCTGTCTAATCAGGCTCCAATCTGTTATACCAATATAGGGATCTGGATTTTTAACAACAGCAATATTTAAAATTATAAAAAAGCAATATCCCAGGAGAACAAAAAATGACGATACGAGAGGGTGACATGTTGGCAAATCACAGCGATCGAGGACCCTGTGGTGTGCCAAAACAAAGCTGCGTAGGCATCACTGAGCCTTTCAAGCTCTTTTTTGTCTGGCGACTTTGGAGGTGGCGTTACAGTCGTTCACAAAAGGAGAGTACAGCCTCAAGATATCCGGCTGCCAAGAAAATGGATTGTCAACAGAGACTTGCGCTCTCGCTCGCGCTATAAACCACTCCAACTTCTACTTCCCAACAATAATCCCGTCGTTCAGGCCACTGTCATGAGTTAAATATTCAACACAATAAAATAAGCCTTGCCTGCTATATTCTAAGGAAGAAATGTATCGCTAAAAAATTAAGAATTACCTCGCGTCATGTTGAGCCTGCGGAAAATTTGCGCATGTTAATTCGAAAAAAAATGTCAGTGTATTTCCCGAAGAAAAATGATCTCATGGTTAGCAATAACATTTCTTGTATATTCTTGTACTATCATAATTCATTTTGTGATCATCAATGTCCTTTTTTCTTTTGGCTGATTTAAAGTGGATTGTAAACGTTGACTACGTTCTTTGTGAAGCTTAGGACAATTTTTGGTACTTGATGCGTAATTTGAAGTACTATTCTGATATAAAGCTCACTGCAGACAAAACTCTGGTAAAACCTCTTAGAATGTGCTTCCCAAGTTAGGGTTCCGCGCACGCTACTAACTTTGACAAATTAGGAAGGTGCATATATTTGAACTGCACTTCATATACAACCAACACGAAAGAAACAAATATGTTGCCCCACTTTACGGAATCGCTAAATTTCATTTTTTATGAACTGGGCATCGTAGAGCGAGAAAAATTAGTCTCTATGCCGTACGTTAAACGGTGACTTTCTCATAGATAGCACAAACTATTTATCTCCTCGAATTTTTCGTGCATCCAAGAAGTCTTTAATAGGGGTCTTGTTCCCCTTCTGTGTCATTGTAACTCGTCTAAATTCTCGTTTTTTCAAGTACTACCAGGAATGGAATAGACTTTCTGAGGCACCTGTCAATTTGACACCAGCTGATTTATTTGTCTACGCTTTAGGAAGTTGTTCAGGAAAAGGATTATTGTGACATTTGTGCCTATACTTCTGCTAAGAATGTTTGCGTCTTTCTGCAGTATTGTTGTGCTGTTTCATATGTGAATAACTCGTCTAACCCCTTCTGCCACAACCTCCAAAAGAAGCTTAGCAGTATTTGTAAATAAACAAAAATAATGAAACATTAGACGACTGCTTTAAACGATTAAACGACAAAGATGAGGGGAAATACGCCGTATTGAGGCAATATCATGAAGACTTTTACATATCCTTAAGATACATGTTAAGTGCAATTGCACACGATCACAACAAACAGTGTCCCAAAATCTGACTGACGAGCACAAAAACATTCAGGTATTTCACCCAATTCAAAATATATAAATTAAATACAAGAAGACGCGTGGTAGCACTTACGTAAGCTCAACAGTATGCTTCAAGCGTCCGACCGTACCTGTAATTTCAAAACTCGTTGAGAGTAAAGAGTTAGCGCAAGTTAGTTAGGTGACAGTGACGAAACATGTTGGACTATGCGTCATTTTTATTTCTTTAAAGTAAAATTCTGGGCTTTTATCGAGTTCCTACCGAAGAATTCCGCTCTTGCAACTGCACTGAGGTCGAAATCAACAAAATGCGTTGGCCGCATTTTTAACTTGATTAAATAATCAAATACATTACGCACAAACTTATTTGCATAGCACTGCAGGAGGTATAAAAGCCATGGTGCTGTGTACCTCTCTACTAAATTCACTTCACTGTTTCAGCAAGAGGACCTTACTAGTTTCAGCTATGTTCTCCAAGGTGAATAGCGTTAAGAACCTCCAGTCATTATACTTAAAGTTGGATATTCTACATGACTATGGTGGCGTTGCTTGGTGGAATATAAGTTTACAAACTAATTATCTAATTACAGGTGCTTCTGTTCTGCTTCTGCACCTACGCAGCTTCACAGGTTGCTGTCGAGGATGTGAGTATAAGATATGTGAATGGGCAATTCGCTGAGTCCCTCCCGTTTTGTTAACCTGAATATGATATGATATTTAGCCGCGACTGATTCTCTAAAATAGTTCTCAGACATTATATTTTATATATGGGCTGTTTGTTTTCAAGACAAGATATCTATCCGGATTAGACGTCTGATTAACTGATATATATACTGTATGTATATATTTTAGCTTCAAGAGTAAGTCAGATATTGATAGAAATGTTGTTTGGGAATTGTTTCAGCAACATAAAATTTGAGCATCGCTGAACATGTGCAAAGCTCGATACAGTTATCGTGAAGAAGCGAGAGCTGTAAAGGTGTTTTTCTTAAAACTGAGGCGCCGTAATCAAAACCACTTGTCTGGTCGAGAGTGCTCAACCAGGACTACCACTACGCGGGTAATATTCCGTGTGCATGATTAGCATAATTTTGACGGTTATTCGGCATTCAATACCCGCCAAGTGCAATATACTGTGTTTTCTCCACCAGAAACTCATTAATATGCGGTACTCTCTTTAAATAATAAGTGGCAAATCCATTTAATAAAAATAGTTTGAGTAGGAATTCAAGTATTCTGCATGCATAAATAATAATTTTATGTATTACCAAATCTCACAAATATCACGAAACAACACGGTTCTCTTCAAACAAAATACATTTTACAGAGCGCGAAGTATTATGATGTTCTGGAAGGCCATTTTTCTTATTCACCTACTATATGTAGAAACATTCTGTGCATATATGCGCCTCTACTCTTGACTGTGCACTTCTCAATCTCAAAGTGGGTTGCGGAGAACGTTGCGGGACGGCCGAAAACATTTTGCGAACATACTCTACTGCGTGCAAGATTTTATCGTAACACTTTTCCCTTCGCATACCTCTTTTTTCTCCACTTACATGTACCCACTATACACGCAGCCAGCGCAGCCATACAGCTTCGCCTACGACAACACCGACGAATTCGGCACCCGCCTGGCCCGTGAAGAGACCGGTGACGCGAACAACAACAAGGTCGGCTCGTACAGTTACACCGATGCCGCGGGTGTCTTCCGCACCGTGAAGTACGTCGCCGACGCCGACGGCTTCCACGCCACCGTCGAGACCAACGAGCCGGGCACCAAGAGCTCCAACCCCGCTGACGCCCCCGTTGTGTCCTCCGCTGTTGAGGGTCCACATCCAGTGGCCGTCAAGACCACCCCAGTTGTCGTGAAGGCTGTTCGCCCAGCTGCTGCCGTTGCACATGTCCTCCATCCTGCCCCGGTCGCGGTTCAAGCTGTCCATGCTGCACCATACGTCGTGAAGGCCTTCCAGCCTGCCCCACTCACCGTGCAAGCCGTTCACGCTGCTCCCGTGGTTCAGGCTTTCCAGGGTGCTCCTGCTGGGTATTCCGTGGGTCATGCTCCCATTGGATACGCCGTGGGTCATGCTCCCGCTGGGTTAGCAGTCGGCCCAGCTGCCGTCGGATACGCCGTGGGCCATGCTCCCGTTGGATACGCCGCGGGTCATGCTCCCATTGCGTACGCCGTGGGCCAAGCTCCACTCGCCTACACTCTTGGTCAGGTCAAGAAAGCCTAAAAGAGGCGATATTCGTAAATAAATTTTCAGAATGAGTACTAAGTATGCACTGATATATATTTGTTTGTCTTAACTGCCAATTAGCGCCATGCGCTAATCCTTCATTGGCGCCCGCTTTTTCAGCGAAACGAGCCGTCCTCCTCAAGTACGCACTTCTCACATAATCTGGCTGCTCTAATGTGGTGCTTCATCAAGAAAAATAAAACAGTTAAAGATTTTATTTTACGCTTACTTCAGAAAAGCAAAGCAAGACATAAGGCCAACGCGAAACAGTGCTGAAATAGTGTGTATTGTGTGCGATTTTAAAATTAATACATAAACATACACCATGAAGATAAGATATAAATGAAACTGATAAAACAATTAGGCAAATCGTTGCTGTACACATATGAGCTGCAGACGATGCCCGTAATTTCAAAAAATTGAAAGTAAGCCATTCGCACTAAAATGCTAGTTAAGTGAGTGAAGGGTAGAAGATATTCATACTTCTGGGGCAGCTTTACACTCTCAAGGATAGTTGGACAGTATTTGTTGTCAAATATCCCTGAACGGCACTGCAGTCACAAAGACCGAAATAGGTTGGCACTTTTCTTCTCATGAAAGAATATTACGTTTACCGTAAAATTCCGAGCAAGCGCCCCCCCCCGCACAAGCAAGTCAAAATTACCCGCAAGGAGGGGGGGGGGCGCTATCCCGGAACGGCAACCAAAATTCAAGATGGCAACGACAAAATTTTTCCGCCAGTAAAAAAAAAAAAAAAAGCGCAGTGCACGCAGATTTAATATTTTATTTATCTCTGAAAACATAGACTTTATTAGGCCAAAGATTTGTCACTGCTATGTAAATCACTTTCAAAACCACCAAGACTCCTCGAGAGTCGGCCGCAAGAAAAAGTTCGCAGCATTCCGCGATCTTTCCCAACTGCATGCCGTTGGCTATTTTGACAGCCTCTTCAGAAAGAAGCTGGTTGCTAATTGACTCATTCTGCACTATCTTCCATGCTCCCGGTATTAAAAGAGCTCATCCTCCACGTATTCACTGAACACCGGCGCGCCGTTACTTAGCTTTCGTCGAACTTTTGGCTTTCCCGCAGTTTGACTGGTAGCAAATTGTCAAAATTCTTGTTCCATTCCCGTATCCGGTCGAGCTTGATGTGTCGAGACCATCTGGTGTACGTCTTTCCCGTTTTCAAAATGCCATTGGACGACCTCGATTTTCTTTGCCACTCTGTAAGAATGCATAGCCGACCTGACACCCCCAAAACAAAGCGACAATGGCGCGTAGTGACCGGGCTGATTGGGCTGCGAAGTAGGATTGGATTGGAATGGATTCTTCGACTGAACTTCGCAGGCCAGTGTTGCCTGGGCGCGGTCAGCGCGGCGCGTGATACGGGTGCGGAGCGGGGAGAGGGCGTTTCCCGGAACGGCGCAGAAATGTGAAATTAGCACTGAAGTTGGGGGGGGGGGGGGGCGCTTGCTCGGAATTTTACGGTAGATTTATTAAGCGCACTACTCGTGGCAAAAACATACTTGATATGAAGGCTAACGTTGGTTCTCACGTTTCTGCCCTCGAGGCCGAGTGGCAAAACACGGGGTGCCACGTAAAGTCAAGGGGTACAAACCCCCACAAAGCAGATCTTCGTTTTGTTTTGGTGCTCCTCAGGAAAGTTTCAGCAGATACTCAGAACGTATTGCATATTGTAGTCTAACATGTTCTCGGTGACTTTGATGGTGACTTCGCGTAAGTGACGTTTTCGTCTCCTTAAAAGAATATATGATGCCCCTTTCGTGTTAGTGACTTGAACAGGTTCGTACTATGAAACGTTTATTTTCAGTTTTATATTTGCCTACCATTGTTGCTTGTAACAATAAAAACTAGGGTCTCAAAGTCATTCAAGTGTGGGGGCCAGATAGCACACCTCCGAGAGGTCGAGGGCAAACGTAACGTTCAACATATTTTGGGCCAATAAAATAAAGAGCAATGGTGTTAATATCGATGCTTGGGCGAGCTTGTGATTCCTGCTGTATAAAAATAGCGCACAAAAATCAAAGAACGAACAAATGGAGGCCAAAAAGACGAACTCGTCTTTTGTGTCCCTTGTTTGGCTCCTGTCTTTTGTGAATTATTTTCACATATCAATGACGCTCCACGTGCGCAAAGCAGCCAAGTCTCTCAAAATGCCACCCCGCCAGCGGTACTGGCCTTTTTTTTTTTCAGTAGAACAAGATTGCAAGCACACGGTTGTTTTCCTGTCGCTCAATTCACTCGAGAATTATTCCACTTAAACACACTTTAAGAGATCTCATCACGTGATAGACAGTACTTGATTTTCGTAAACTTTTTATTGCAGGGTTATTCCAGGCCAGAGGAGACGCGGCAATTCTTTTTATTTCCGGGATATCTACGAACACATTAATTCGGACAAAGAAACCTCTGAACTCCAAGAAATGCTTTTTTGTGAAAACATAAATCTTATTTTTGCTGATATCATGCTCTAAATTTCAGGATTTCGCATTAAACCTACGTAGTTAAGAACATTTTTAAAAACAAGTGTTGCTTATCGCACAAAATTAGGTGGGCGCCTGGTTGCCTAATAATAACTCCTATCTTACATTAAAACACAAATATTTATAGACAACATTTTGAGCCCAAATAGGAGCGCTCCACAAGGAAGGGACTTTATGAGATTTCTTTATTTTTCATTCAACTTGGATTTGGGTGTTGTAGTTTTTTTGCGTCTTAATTCAATGCCAAAATCCCCAGTTTATGCAGTGACGGAATATTGAGAGCCAGAAACATCGATGTGGGCAGCGGTGCTTGGAACTTTTCAAATAGGCAATTCACCTCAGCTGTTTCACGTATCAAAAAACTATAAGAGTACTTTTTGTTGTTGCTGAGAAATTGTTCTTTTAAAGATGAGCCTCTCCGACCATGACGGCCGCCTCGTAGGCTATACGCACGCCGGCGTTCGCCGGCGAGGCGCTAATGCTGTGGCACGCGGGCGCAAAGTCTCCAACGCTCTCCTGAAAACACGTTTTATTCAGTTGAAGTGGATGTTATCCTAACTTCCATGCATCTCTATCCTCTTTACGTTACATTATGATACTGGCGTCTTAATTTTACTCTACTCCTGCCCAGGTAACTGCCGACAAACGCAGGCCCGGATCCCGAGTTTGGAAATGCGTACAGCTTGTCGGCATTGTGTGTCGTATGTACTGATATAACAACAATTCAGACCGGACAGCTCTTAACAGATGAAAAAAGATAACAGTTACGTCGCTTCCCCACTGAACTTAAATGTATTTTAATAGAACTAAGATGTACTGAAGTTTGTCGTCCCACCGACTAAGGACGAGGACGCGCTGCCGAGATAGTAACGACGTCATAAGATCAACTGCGTCACTCTTCTAAGCGCCACTGTGGGCATTGCTTATGGCAATCTTTTTCCGCACAGTAGAAAAATCACGGCTAAAAACGCGAAAACCGGTCGATGAATAGTATCCAAGGAAGTATTAACACTTCAGCAATTCTGTTACTTGGTCAAGCCTCTGATAGTAGTTGGCGTCAATACTGCAATTGTATCATAGGCCATGAAACCATTGATTACAAATTTAATCAACATTTTTTTAAAACCGGCTTACCATGACGTTTATTCCCTTATCTAATCTCCGCCGAGCCTGACACTTAAATGGCGAAGACGGCACCCATGTAACTCCCACCTCATATCAAACACACTTCCTCTAAAAATACTAGTGAGTTCAGAATTCGAGATATGCTCTGCTGGCCTCCAGTGTATTCCGGAGTCTAAAATAGGGCAGATGAAAGGAACCTCGAGGTGTGAGGCTTCCGCCGCAAAGAGTGAAATGCATGTTTCCACCATTACACTGCTTTTGGTAGCACAACATATTCTATCAAAATGCATTTAAGTTAAGTATAGAAGCGAAATCAAAGTCATCATTTTATATACGGCGAAGAACGGATCGGTATGAATTATTTTTATATCTGGACATACGACAGACGATGTCGACGCGCAGTGCGCATTTCGAAACTCGAGAAGCATTCAATGCAGGCCTGCGTTCGTCGGCATTTACCTTGGCAGAAGTAGAGTAAAATTAAAATGCCAGAATCATTACGTAACGTAAAGAGGATACGAAATGCATGGAAGTCAGGATAACATCCACTTCAACTGAATATAACCTGTTTTTAGGAAAGCGTTGGAGACCTTGTGGCATCGCCGCGCACTGTTGACGCCCCGCTAGCGAACGCCGCCGTGCTCGCCGACGAGGCGGGCGCCTGGAAGCACTTTCTGAGAGGCTAATTTTCTGAAAATAATGAATCATCAAAAACAAAAAGTACGTTTCTATTTTTTTATATGTTAAGCAGATGAGATGAATTGAACTTCTGGCTATTTCCGAAGTTCCGAGCACCGCAGTCAACGTTGCTTTTTATTGCTCTCAATATGGCCGTTTCTGCATAAACTGGAGACTCTGGAATTTATTTAAGACGCAACAAAATGAAGCTTTGAAAATATAACACTAGCAATGCAATTATTGGTTTCAAGAGAAGAAAAAGAAAGTATTGGAGCTAACACCTAAATTCATGTTGACTAAAACAAATAAAGAAATCTTATTAAGTATCTTCTTTTTGGAGCTCTATTTTACTCAAAATTGGGTGTTTAAATATTTGTATTTTAATGTAACATAGGGCATATTATTGTGTGAATCGGCACCCACCCTATTTCGCGTGATAAACAACAGTTTTACTGTGTTTTTCTGAACTACACAGGTTTTATGCAAATATCTGCAATTTAAAACGTATCAGCCAGAAAACGTTTTTATAAAAAAAATGGATATTTTAGTTCACATGTTTATTTATTTAAAACAATTTTACGTAACCTCCTGGCATTAAAAAAATGCCGCGTCCCCTTTGCATCGAATGACCAGCAGAATTAAACAAAAAAATTGAATTTAAATATGATTTTACGCTTAACAGTTTGAGCTAATAGCTTTATCTATGGCAGTTGCTCCTACCTTATCAGAGTTCGTTCAGCAGAGATGGTCCTTAAAGGCCGACGATGAGCCAGAAAGGAGAAATCTCTCTCTCTCTCTTTCTTCCTCTCTCTCGCGATTCCTCCTTTCCATTCGACAAAAAGGTAGACCCTACTCCCCTCTCTGTGGATAGTAGCTCAGAGACCCGCTCATAAGGAGAGAGGAGAGGAGTGTGAGAGGAAGTGGAAAGAAGGAAACTAAAAACCGGTTTTCAGCCCGGCAGAAATACGATTCTGTAGGTCGGTATTTAAGCAAAAAGCTCACGCAACTATATATAGTGGGATTGCCGTATAGCAGATCGATACCAAAAAGAACTGAAAAGTAATATCACTATGCAACAATATTTAGTTCAGAAGAAAACAAATTAGTGTGAAAAATGGGAACGCGTTATTTAAGCAGAGCTACGTCTCGAGGATAATTGAATTGTCAACATGATACCATTATACACAGTGCATGCAGAGCTCAATACTAGAGAATGGGGGCTCGCAGCTTCGAGAAGGTTGCTGACCGCGTGTTTGAGACATCTGATATAAACAATTCTCGCGAAATACCGACGGGAGCGCTAATAATCGCTTGAAATATTGGTAGCACCCTATTGAAAATTCTCATTTGTATGAGAAATTTTTCGTGTCCAATAAACACATATGAATCATACAAGATATATAAGAACATATAAGAACATATAAGAACCATATAAGAACTATATAAGAACTACATAAGAACTATATAAGATATATAAGTACATACAAGCACCAGGTAAGAAACTTATGAGAAGTTTCTTATAAGTTTCTCATATGGTTCTTATATATCTTATATAATTCGTATATAGTTCTTATATAGTTCTTATATGGTTCTTATATGTCCTTATATATCTTGTATGATTCATATGTGTTTATTGGACATGAGAAATTTCTCATTCAAATGACTTTTTCACTAGGGCAGGGCTGAGACATATCACCTCAATTTCATGTAAAAATTAAAAGCATATTAAAAAAAACAAAAAAACGTGGTGTAGCGGTGAAAAAAATAAATAAACCCTAATATTAAGGATATAGAATACGGCTGTCTCTCTGGCGTATTTAGTGTATCACCCCTCAATATCAGAACATAGCCTTTTTGGTGTACCGTGCTAAGTTTTATAGATAATGCACCTCAGCGAAAACCTTCATTTTGTTAATTTTAGGTGAACCTGAAACTATAATCTCGGAAGTGATGTTAACACTTGTAATCAGCACCGGCGATGTCTGTTTGATGCCGCTAAAAGTACATATCCATGAATAAAAAAAAAAAAAAAAAAAAACCGGAGACTTTTGTTCTTTAATGATTACTACTAAGAATCTGCTCCAGTCTTCAACAGAGGAGGTATTAAACTGTCTGCGCAAAAGGACCTAAATATGCTCAGTGGGTTTCAGTAGCTTTCGTGCTGACGTCATATGTCCAGACGCTTATCTTGGCATTCGCAATTCAAGAATATTTGGATGACAGAAAGTGTGGACACTATAGTCTGGCTTAGAGCTGTCTCTATTGTCTCGCTCATTATATATGTGTGATTTGCACTCTGAAACATTCAAGCGTATCCACACAGAGCGGCGTGTTGAAAGTGTGTCCTTCAGAGCGAACATTTTTCTACTTTTATGCATAATTTGTTTTTGCGCATAAAAACTTTAATGTGCATAATTATAATCAATAAATGAAGAAAGGGCGAAGGAAAATAACAAAGAAAATACGAGAGATATCCTCCATACGTACCAGTCGGTATATCTAAAATGACCTCGCACCTGTCTTTGTGTTTCTTCTGTAATTTGTTTTAAGTCTCCAAGGCATTGGATATTCGCAGCTCAGACCCACATTTATCATTCGTCTGGTATTTGTATATGAGGTCTTTGACATCATCATCGCGCATCACCTTCGCTATTTTCGACGGCTCACGTGACCCGACCGGGCGGCGCGGGAAAATTGTAAAATAAGCATCGTTGAACCTTGTCGCCGAGTTATCGTCTTCCAAACATTATTTAGTGGAGATCTTGCTTTGTTTCGACGTCCACAAAGATAATTTTATATCACTCTGGAGCTTCAAACCAACGAGTACGACCTACGATAGATTCCAATGGCCAATTTTCTAACGGGCGCCCTGCCGCTGTAGTCAGCCCTGCTCCCAGCGATATTAAACATCCCAAGACATCATTATATATGGATTCTGCGAAGGCCATTTGGAAGATTGGCTGGACGTCTGCGATCGAGTAGGATAATATAACAAGCGTGATGAACAAGCTAAACACCGCAATGCAGTATTTTATCTTTCCCGTATGGCTACGACGTGTAACAAACAGCGAACATGAGATAGCTACATGGACACTGCTGTATACATCAACAAATTGCTAAAACAACGCCACGGAAAGTAGTACACCCATATCAACTATGCTCCTTGGCGACATAAGATGGATTTTAGCTTTCCCTCACGACAAACTGGCCGAGCTGAAGAGTTTGTCCACACATACATTGGGGTTTATACCGCATCATCGAAATAACGTTCCTCGTTTCCCACATCGCCGCACCCAAGTAGTTCCTCCAGTGGTGGCCACCGTCGCACTCAGAGGCATTGTTAACCGCTTGAACATTTAACTATTTGTCGCTGCCTCGATAAAGTATAGCTTCGCTAAATTACTAACTATACAACTGCAAATCCCCCTTTCCCCCGGCGAGAAAAAGAGGGAGGGGTTAATTGTGATGAAGTCTTTCAGTACACTATTACAAGAATGCACCCTAAATCCATGATTTGTACTATACAGCGCGCCTACAGCACCAAATCCTCCCTTTAGAGGTGTGGACAGCACACTTTCGAGAGAACCCATGAGCATCGCGCTCTCCAACTTCTCGTGCTTTCGTGCTGCGCCGAAAGGGAGGTCGGCCGCTGACGCACCGAGACACCGGATTCACCAAGACAGCAGAGACGGCTGCCTCTGCTGCTGTTTAGGACAGTAGATAGCTGCTGAAGCCATCATTCCCAATGGAGAATACACAGTTACTATACTTAGTTTCAGCTTAAGTCAAGACGCAGCCGACGCAACGAGTCAATGGGACAAATGAAGAAGCGTCGAAAGCGCAAGTCACTGGACCTTTTGTGTTTATGATTTGTTTAGCGATGATGGAACACGTTCACAGACATTAAACCACCACGATGGTGCGCTTTTGACGTTGTGTGATTGTTTCCATGAGCTTGTAGCGTCGGCTGCGTATCGACTTCAAGGTGAAAATAAGTATAGACGTTTTCAGCGCTTATCACCCAGGCGGAAAATGATGGGTCACTGGGCTGTGGTCGTATGCGCGCCGTACTCCAAGTATGAATGAATTGGTTTTATTTAGACACTAGTTATAGGGTAACAGGACAAAAAGCAGATTAACTCTGCCTGACGCTGGCCCTATCACCCGTTTACAATGCTCAGCAGGCAAAAACAAAAACAACAAGAATAGAGAGTTGGGCTAGTTGGTTTTCAATATGGAACAGAAACAATACACATTAAATAAGTACAGCTGCAACGGAAAAAGAGTAGCACAAGTGACCGATGAACGGAGCGGCAAAATCGCAACACGCGGCGCTATTGTTCCCGAGCGCGCCGATAGCGAGAGTGCCAGTCACGTTCTATATCTCACCGCGGGGGCGGTCGGCAGAAAATTGAGGGATAAGATAGCTTTCGAAATGCGGCTGTAGGATGGGGTGCTTTCTGCCGGATACCCCCGCGTTAAGATATGGAACGTGAATGGCCCTCTCGCTCGGGAGCAACAGCGCCGCGTGTCGCGATTTTGCCACTCCGGTCGTCGGTCACTTCTGCTACTCTTTTTCCGTTGCAGCTGTACAAGAAGATACAGTAGCACATCAACAACAATCAACACAGCATATTTTGTACAGAGGTTTACAATCGTTAGTGCACTTAACACTTTGGAAATAAATGAAACAGGTAATACAACTCATACGCAATGAAAATACAATCTAAAAGTATTTACTCAACTTGACATGACTGAAGGTACCGCTTTACACTAATTTTAAAGCTGTGTTTTGATACACAATCTGAGATTATATTGCTAACAGCGGGATGTTTATTAAAGAAATCAGGTATTAAGTATGCTAATTGGTGATGGCCAATTTTGTCCTAGACCAAGGTATTCTATAGGAGCCGTGTCGAAGATTGTATTGTGTATTGCTAGGAAGAAGTGCGTCAAAAAAACGGGTGGGGTCACTGATTATTTCGTTATAGATATACATTGAAAGTTGCAGAAGTAATAGCTGAGTAATGGTAAGGAAACTGTATTTTAAAAAATATCTGTGCTATGTGATCATTATGCTGAAGGTTTTCTATACAACGCATCGCTTTTTTGTTGCAAAAGAAACAACCTATCAATATTTGTTTTAGTTGTTTAACCCCAAACTAATAAAGACTAATTTAGATGAGAGTAGACTAAAGTATAGTACAACTGACTGTTTTAACCAGCATGAACCTGCAATCTAATTTTGTATTAAATACCAATAGATCTTGAGATGCTTGCATGCATTTCATTTATATGAGGTGTCCAGCTTAGATTCTCTTCAAAAGAACTCCTAAAAATTTATAAACGTTGACACGCTCGATCACAGAGTGTTTAAATTTTAAAAGAGTTTCACAATCGTCAGGTTTACTTCGTTGTTTAAAAATTACATATTTTGTTTTCGTAACATTTAACTGAAGTTGATGAGAGTCAAGCCAATCCAATAACACGTTGAGCCACGTGTTAGCAGTAACTTCTAGATCACGTAAAGATGGACTAGAAAAAAATAAGATTGTATCGTCAGCATACAAAACTAATTCAGGAATGTTTATTATGCGTATAGTATCATTAATACAAACAATAAAAAAGAGAGGACCTAAAATAGACCCCTGTGGAACCCCATGCGAAATTTGTTCTGGCTTGGACCGGTATCCGTTAAAACACGTATATTGTGACTGACAAGATAAGTAACTACGTACCAAATCCAAGGCAACACCTCGAATTCCATAAAAGCAATAGTTTATAAAAAAATATATCATGCTTAATGGAATCGAACGCTTGTAAAGAACGCTTCGTTGAGAAGTACTGGAAACAGACCACGACGAAAGAGAACGCTGGATCCACAAACACCCGGGAAAAGCTACAACGGCCAATATTCCACCAACCAAGCGAGCTCGGCAGAATATAGACCTAGCAGGCACTCCGGCTCGGCCCAGCGTTGCTCCGACGGTCCTTGGCCAAGACCGTTTGCCCACGACCGGCTGGCTTGCTGAATGCTGTATGTCCGCGCGACCCTTGTGGACCTTTTCCGTATTATTGTCTGATCGCTGACTTCAATTTTAGACTAAGAAGTCAATCTCTTCCCCTTTTCATCTTCTTGTTTTCCAAGATAGCGTTGACGAACGCTGTCGTCGAAAAGGGCTCTCATCAATTATGTCTCCTTGATTTGTTTGATGTGGAGCTCAAATAAACGCCGTATGGACTACCCTCACAACACGGTATACACAGTTTGTTATTAGTATGCCATTTTTATTCTTACACTGCTGTACCTCACTGTCGAGCTATAACAGTTTGTGGGAGCTACGCAACGCTGGTCCAACCTTTCTTAGTCGAGTGGCACGACAGTATCGAGTTGCAATCGTAAAGGTCGGTCCTGAAGCGCTTACCAATTCGCGGTCTAACAGCGCGAAAATCGAGCACTTTGACCGAACGCGCGCGTCCGCTCCGAGTGTGAACAGGCATTTGCGTGACTCATGCTGACACTCTCGTAGTTCAAACGCATTTTTTACGTCGGCTCGCACCGGCATCTCAGAGGCCGCGAAAAACGCCTCGGCGATTTGTTTCCATCTACGTCGCTTTGGAAACGACTGGCACGGGCCGTCTTTTACCAACGATGACAGTTGTGTTGACTTCGTAGCGATCGAGTTCGTAGCAGTCAAAGAAGGCGGTTATCCCGGCTTCGGCATTTGGGCGCGTTTAAATTGAGTTAGCGTCGACATATCACTGCACGGACACGAACCCCAGACAAGCGGTGGTGGAAAAGCCGCCTGTGCTTGTTATTAAAAATCCACGTTCTCCGAACTGCTCCGAACCATGCCGAACTCTCCGATTGGTTGTTCGTGCTGCCGAAGACACTGTCGACATAGCAACATCATCGGTAAGTTCTAGTTGTTCTGTACCAGAACGTCGCTTTTCTCCTCTAACTGAAGAACGCGTTCCTAAATACCGATTTCTCCTCTTCTTACGATGTTCTTAACTTACGAACTTA
Source organism: Ixodes ricinus (assembly GCA_037355805.1). NCBI lineage: Eukaryota > Metazoa > Arthropoda > Arachnida > Ixodida > Ixodidae > Ixodes > Ixodes ricinus. The sequence goes on from JAZHYW010070006.1 coordinate 24,673, forward strand.
GCTAAGTGTTCGTAAACTAAGAAGCTCTTCTTGAATCTGGCTTCGGATACTTTACAAGGAGTAAGAAGATAAACATTTGAGACGATACACTTTAGAGATATAAGTAATACAGTAGGTTAGATACAAATAACTGTTTTCTGTAAGATACGTTTTCTTTATAAAAAAAAGACGATATCTCGGAAACAGTTAAAGACTTCCAAGAGTCGGGATGGTACTGGGAGAGATTCTTAAAGGGAATCACGAAGCACCTTTATAATATATTTTTTCCTTCGCAAACAATAGTGCAAATTATAGTACCCAATTTACGCACATCTTAGGTTCTAATCGCACATTCGACGTTTCCTACAGTTAAGAAAAAGTTAAAAACTGCCCCTTCGACCCAAGTCACATTCAAAGTCATTAAAACATACATATTGCGGAAATTATATGAATGTTTCCGAATATTCTTATAAATCGCCCCAGGTAATGCGGTTTTATAAAATAACCAGGTTACGCAAACAAAAAAGAAAATACCTGAAGAATGTAGAAAAACGCATGTATTTTCCGCGTAAGATACACCTGCGTAAAATAATTGTAAAATAAAAGAAACGTCACAATGTAAGTAGTATACTGACGATCGCGCGCTGCAAGTTACCTATGATACCCGTGATTTCAGAACTTGTTTTCAGTAAAGGTTCAATGCAAGTTAGTTAGGGAACGGTTAAGACATGCCAGACAGCCAGACCGTATGCGGCTGCTTTATCTTCTCGATGCAATGGTAGTTCGCAATTTATTATTCTCTACAAAGGCATCTCGCTTTTGAAATGGCACAGCACTCAGGAAATGCAAAATGGCTTAACCACTTGTTTTCACTGAATAAATAAGAAATTGTGTTACGCTTAAACTCGTTTCAAGAGCACTGCACAAAGTATAAAAGCCCTGCCGCAGGGTACCTCTCCGTTAAATTCACTTGACTATTCCAGCAAGAGGACCTTACAAGCTACAGCTATGTTCTCTAAGGTGACTCGGACTAAGCATTACCTGTCATTTTACTCAAAGTTGGATAATCAACATGATTCTTAATGTTCCTCAGGTGAATGCAATCTGACATATTTATTTCTAATTTCAGGTGATTCTGTTCTGCTTTTGCGCCTACGTGGCTTCTCAAGATACCGCGGAATATGTGAGTATGACAAATTCGGACGGAAAGTCTGTCAGATATTACTTTATAAGCGATATTTTTTCTCGTCGGTTTGCTTCATTTTTTGTTTTCAATAGAATTTCATAAACTTCTAGCAGCAATAGCATTTCTAAGAGACGTCTTCAATCATGATAGTGCCAATTTAGGAATAGGTTTTGTCATTTAGGAATAACGTTTGATGAAAGCCTAACATAGAATGCACACGTTGAAAATCTAGCAAAGCGCCTGCGACTGGTCTGAGCGTATATGTACAAACTAAAAAATGTCTATAATATTTCACTTATGAAAAGAGTGCATGAAGCACTAGGAGTATCTCTCTTGCGTTACGGGATCACTGTGTATGGCCCCTGTTCTGCCCGTCTGAAGAAAAAAAAAAAGATCTAATATAAAGAATCGCAGATCGTATTGCATAAGATCGAAATTTGAAACTCTTAATAGCGGTAATAAATTGGCCTCTCTACAAATATTGCAGGTTGAAGAATTACGGGAATTTGTAGTTTTAATAAAATTTTATTATACCAACTATTTAAAGTTTAGAGTTAACAGACAGAAACATCTGAGACATTTTGAAACCCTTTGAATTCCTATGGTATACAGAAATTATGGAACGCGTTTAAGAAAATATTATATTCCATTCTACTTTAATAAATTTCCGGAAGAATTGTATGTCTTGCTGTCTCTGAAAGACACGAAACAGAAATTAAAGGAGTGGTGCTGTCGTTATGTTTAGGTCTATACCTACTGTTCCTTTATTTGCTGTTCACTATACCTGTGTTAACATTGTATAGCCTGTTCTGAGCAAAATGTTTGTGTTACCATTGCTTTAATTATTTTGAGCACTCTGTTGGCTTTCCACGCTCCCGCAGACAAGCGCTCGCGGGCTTATGCGGGCCTTTGATCACATTTTGCACAAGAATTGCACAATAAACGATTATTCATATATTTATTTAATAAAAATGATGATAGTTAATAATATCAATCATGATATTATGGACAGGATGTTAATACTAATTATAACACGTTTTCTAAGAGAGAGTGGTCATTACCTAAATACTGTTTTTAATGCGTATTTATTTGGCTTATTAACAAAGATTTAGACTTCATATAATACAATCACCGTTGCAATGATAAGGTAATTAATTAAGACATTAACTAAAGTTACTTCATTTTAGCAATAAGAGCGAGGAAGACATAAACACGGTGTCGGATTTTGTAGGCTAGCCATAAATAATTTATTACATCACCCTCATGGAAACGAATTCGTGAACATAGGCTGTACATGGTTAGATAAGTTTCGCACCAAAAAAGCCGAACAAAACACTTTTGAATGACACGAGCAGGCAGAAATATAACGAGTTATCGCCTTCGTCTCTTAGGAGGACATGAGAGTCATTGATAAGAACTGCTTAAACCATTTCTTGAATGTGACGATTGGTAAGTGTTTTCAAAGCAATAAGCAGAATTGTGTCATGTTTCTGTTGTACTTAAGGACTGTCTTTCTTCAGTTTGCGTCTACTGCTTGATTTCACTAAGAGTATTGAACAGTAAAGCGTATTAAATTGTAAACCTAAGAGTCTTGACCTGCAAATTACTATAACGGAGAAGAAAACCCCTTTACCTTGTTGTTGCTTAGAAAACAATGCTCCTTTGCATAATGACAGCGAATGATAGTATTCTTATATTTTGATCCCATACAACTACACGTGGAACGTACACAGTAGCCACATTGTTCCTGAGTTGTCAGATATTCTTTGTTTGTTAGGAAAAATAACTATTCAACTATAGGCCTAGTTAGGGCTATATGGAACTCTATTGGGCCAATATTTAAATAGTTCGATTTGGAATTGAATCGGGAATTGCAAAAACCTTTCACAAAAAAGGTTCACCAACCAGATTTCGGCGATATGAATCAAGGAGGTACAACAGACTGCAGCTGCCACTACTTATCTGCACATTTTTTGTATGTAGCTGGAGAATATATATGAAGAAATGTTACCCACCATTAACTTTTGTTTGCCATCATCAATGACAGCATCCAACTTATACTTGGGAATCACGTGATATATAGCGCCTCAAGCAATACGCGATACAAAAGACCCCCACATAAAAATGCAAAAACTAAAAAAAGGTATATTTTATTTTTATTTACCTTTCTTCCTCGGGTTATCAATAACTGACAAAGAACACCGAGAAATATCATCCCAGGTTATGAACTTCTACTGTTATCACATCAGTCAAAAACATCTAATACGCTAGATATACGTGCTACAATTGTTTGTTGTTTACTGCTTGCTGCATTGATTTTGTAGCAAACAATTGTTTGTACTTAACAATTGCTGTTATTTTTCTTTAGTAGGTTTTCGTAGTTGTTCAGGTTTATTCGTTACTAGTTTGCACGCATACTGTATATTTGGTGAAGCGGCGTTGACCTTCATCTGGGCCGCCAAACCTACGGCTGTAAAATGTTAGATAAAAACAAAGCAATTTTTAAGGATGTTTTGTTGGTGGCCAAACTAAGCTATACCATTTGCAAAAATGTTCCCAAACAATTATTGTTACCTCATGCGTGTTTGTCGTTTGTGTGCTGAACCTCAACGCCAAAAAAGTGTCGCATTCCCTCAACACAGTCATGCGTAGAAAAGTGACGTACCGATGACAAGCACTTTTCATCTCCGCAGCGCGCGTATACTGAAAGATAAGAAACACAGCGTGCGGCAAGTTCCGAGCATCCTAATATCAGTCCAAGAAGTGTGAACGTAATAGGCCACACCTTTTGTTTCTTAAGTTATCAATCACTGTAGCCGGTAGAAGCGCCGCCTGCCACAGCCAAAGCAGTAACAAGGTACATGCTACTTCTCTTCACGTCATTGTTGGTATGGCCGCTCCATCTGCATCCAAATTTGGAATCGGGCGACTAAAATTATCAAACATATGTCATGGCTTGTAATAGCCTTTTCGCGATTTTGGTTTAATGATTTATTTAAGATATTAATTGCCTTTAGAGCCGAAATTGCAACGTGATCCATAAAGCATTAACTAAAAAGTGAGTTGTCTCCGCAGATGACGTCAGTCGAGCACATTACCCATGCATTGAAGAATCTAGCCATATAAGAGTAACCCCCTTGAAGAAAAGAAGAAAAATATTTGCTTGAATTAAAAGTGAACACCATTCATATTCCAATATCTGACATAAGTACTATTAGCTCCTGGAAATCACCATGCTTGATTTTAATTAATAACATTATGAAACTACTCATCATAGATTTTTTGTTATTTTGCCTCTAATGTTACCCGCTAAATTTAGCGGAACATCTACGTCAAGTGACCTATGCAACAGTTTAATAATGCAATCAAATGCAAATGCACCTAACTCTGTTTGGAGATTTGTGTTTGTCATTTGTCCCTCTTGTTCCCCTTCTCCAGGGATCATTTTCGTCGTCGCTATGCACCAGTTCAGTTTCTCCGCTAAACGTGGCGAGAAAATTGATGTCACGTGACTTGACTTTACGTGACCTATGCACCAGTTCGGTTTCCCCGCAAAATTTAGCGGAAATATTGACGTCATGACCTATTCACCAATTTAGTTTCTCCGCTAAATTTAGCGAAACAATTTACGTCATGAACTAGGCATCAATCCAGTTTTCCCGCTAAATTTGGCGGGTAACTTGATGTCATGAGCCCGGATGTCAGGTGACCTATGCACCAATTCAAGTGCCCCGCTAAATTTAGCGGAAAAATCGACGTCATGTGATCCACGCTCCAATTCATTTCTCCGCCGAAAAGTTTCCGAAAAAAATTGATGTCCGTGACTTGACGTCACAAGACCTAAAAACAAATTCAGGTTTCCCACTAACTTTAACAGGGAGCTTGAATTTAGAAGCTTCGTCACAAAAGAAGAATGTAAACATGAAAAATGCTATCGCAATTTATAGCAAAACAACAATAGTTGATTCTGCAGTTTTCTATGAACATTATTACACATATTATTGAAGTCTCAAAAATAACACGGAATCAGTGTTCTTCATTTGCGGCTATACCAGATTAAATACTGTCGTATGCATTGCCAGTCTCAGTCATGTCATACGGCTTTCCCCCTGTGCCTTTTATCTGATTCCAACAACATTTATGTCAACACCATCAATGCAGCCCCCGCAACCATACAGCTTCGCCTACGACAGCACCGACGAATTTGGCACCCGGCTGGCCCAAGAAGAGTCCGGCGACGTGAACAACAACAAGGTTGGTTCATACAGCTACACTGACGCCGCCGGCGTCTTCCGAACCGTGAAATACGTCGCCGACAGCGAAGGCTTCCGCGCCACCATCGAGACCAACGAGCCTGGCACCAAGAGCTCCAACCCCGCTGACGCCCCCGTTGTGTCCTCCGCTGTTGAGGGTCCGCATCCTGTCGCCGTCAAGTCCGCCCCAGCAGTCGTGAAGGCCGTTCCCCAAGCAGCAGTCGTTGGGCATATCGTCCGTCCTGCCCCAGTGGCGGTTCAAGCTGTACAAGCTGCGCCCCTTGTTGTGAAGGCCCTCCAGCATGCCCCACTCACAGTGCAAGCCGTTCACGCTGCGCCCGTGGCTGTCCACGCCGTACCCTCCGCCCCCGTTGTTCAGGCCTTCCAGGCTGCTCCTGTTGCGTATGCCGTGGGCCATGCTCCAATCGCCTACACTCTTGGTCAGGTCAAAAAGGCATGACGAGGTGACACTCTCAAATAAATAGTGATCATAGATCTCGAGTTTGTTCTGTTTGTTTTTAATTGCTCGCCTTTGTTTTCTGGACCTCCATGTTCATTCAACTCTATACCTGAGCGAGACTTGCCGCCATCTTGAATTATGTAATTCATCTCTCAGATAACTTTTGGATCACAGAAAATGTTGACCCTTTTTGTTAGGAACCGGCACCTCGCTCTAATTCTCTCCTTGAGAAGCACAACATGATTCAATAGCGCATTTTCCTTGTTTTTCCGTTCACGTATGAAAAGTAGCACGTCGCGCCAGGTCCACTTAAAATAATATCTGGGGACAGAAGAAGTACATCGATTGCAACTGTCATGGCTCTCTTCAGAAGTCATTGTACGTTTTCTTTTATAATATAGCACAATAGATATATGTTTGTAGAAAATCCCACAAGGCCTTTCGTTGATCACATATTGCGCCGTGCCGTATGTGGTAATTTTGGGGCCGTTGCAGTAAAAGCTCGGCCCGGCTGATGCGCTCCATTCATCCTTGAAGGAGCGCAGTTCATTAATCTCTTTTACTACTCCAAGTTCAGAGCAGAAAAAAAAAATCGAATACATCACAAAGCCGATATGTACCCTGTGATGTCATCATCCTGTGTATCTGCCAGGCAGGGACTCAAACCGCAACCGTAACCGAAACCGAAAACCGTTTAGGAACGAAATTTTTTCAGTAACCGTAAACGGAACGAAACCGCTATTCGAAATTTATAAAAACCGTAACCGTAACCGTAACCGTAAAATATTTACTGGTAACCGGTTTTAACCGATATTAACCGAAAAATAAAATAAGATTAGTTTTCCTCAAGTATGACCTGGAGGAGGGATCTTGAAATGTCGTGGCCATTTGACAGAGTTACTGTCAGCGAGTGGTCGCATCTGGTAATGCATTTTCGTTGAATCTAACTTTAGGATTAAGAACACTTAGTTGAAATCAGTAGTCGAGCTTATAATAAAAAAGTCTCTATTTCTAAATCTTCCACACTCCTACATCGCTACATGTATTCAGTACGTGTCGCCTTCAGGGTATTAACTAATAAGTTAGAATTCTCAGATGTCCATCCAACTCGGTTCTATCAAAACCACCGATGTTCCTAACATGCGGTAGCCAGTATAAAGAAACGAGGTAAATTGACCATCATGCAGAGTTGGCGGAGAAAGAAAACCTGGTATTCATTTAATCCGAAACATGTTGCGAGTGGCGATTTTGAAACATCACAGATGTTTCAAAATCTATGAAACATCACCCATATGAAACATATATCATGTATATATATATATATATATATATATATACTATGTATATCCACAGGTGCGTCGCACTGCGTGTTTGGCCGACTTTGCGCACTGCCAACCGCTCCCCTTTTCCCGCTACCCAACAGCGCCTGGGCAGATGCCTCCGGAGTCGGTTGCGGCGTAGATGTTGGGGACTGTGCGCAGACAATCATTGCCCCTCTGCCGAGGCCACTATACCTCCGGAAAGGACTCGCCGTGTTGTGGTGCGCTTGTATTGCCGAGAAAGGGACTCTTTTACACACGGAGAACAGAGCTTTGGCTCTCGCTCTGCGCCGCGGCCATGGACGAGCTTTGCCATGGGCTATTGCGAATGCCATTTTTCTTCATATTTTATTTATTCAGATTTACTTAAAAACCTCGGGAAGCCCTTCCGACGTTTCTTCCGCCACCCTCAGCACGAGAAGGAAAAGATGTCTCGCGCCGAGAGCGCGAGAACTCGATGGCCCGCCGGCTCGCCATCGCGTGTCAAGCGCGCAACGGCAGGTCGGCGGGGCTCATGACCGACGGTACCCATTTTATTGGCATATATTTATTAAGAAAAAGAAGAGAGACGGCACTGGCAATAGCCCAAAGCAAAGCTCGTCCATGGCCGCGGTGCAGCGCTAGAGCCAAAGCTGTGTTGTCCGTGTGTAGAAGAGTCCCTTTCACGCCAATGCACGTGCACCAGAACACAGCGAGTCGTTCCCAGAGGTATATTGGCCTCGGCAGAGGTGCTATGATTGCCGGCGCACAGACCCCTACAAGTACTCCAAAACCGACTCCGGAGACATCTGCCCATGCGCTGTCGGGTAGCGGGGTAAGGTGGAGCGGTGGGCAGTGCGGCAAAGTCGACCAAACACGCAGAAGGAGGGAAGTCAATTGAGTGAAAGAGGAATTTGGTCTGAAACTGTGTCAAACAGGTGGACGAAGAAGTAAAAATCCAGAGCCATAAAGAGAAGTTCAAAATGCCAAGTAGCCCGCGGCCCGTATAATAAATATAATATTGTATAATATAAGAACGCTCGACCGGACATTGGGAGGCCCAGAGTTCAAATCCTAGCTCCGCCGTTTATTTTGGCTTTCGGCGGTTTCTTAAAACATTGATTCATTCGATAAAGTACTGTTCATTGATCGGCATATTTTCAAAGTTATATTATATATATGAGGGATATATAAGGTGCGTCCGCACCTTCTTTAATTTTTTCTGATATATAAATGCACCATTTTTCTAGCGTCACAGAATCGGCCAGCGAGAGACGTGCGCTTCTATAACCATAAGCAATTGCTTGGAAATAGCAAACATGACGTAGGTGTAACATGGCACGACAACGAAGACTAGTGAAAGGAACGAACAACACATAACATATTTTTACATCTTTCTGTGTTGTTAATGTGTAGTTCGTTCCTCTCTTCAGTCTTCCTTGTTTTGGGCTATTGCATTTACATAATTGTTTGACTTTCACTAACTAGCTCATCTCTCAATTTTATTAGTTTATTCCACTTAGCAGTATTTTACTAGAGGATGGCTATAGTTCTGCTCCTTCCTTCAGTGTGGGCGAAGACTCGTCTGCATGTATTAGGTTGAAATAAACTATAGCGACCAGAATGTGCGAATGGTTCTTCCAGCACCCAGTGGGAATTCTCTTAGGGCAGTTTACAAACGCTGCCGAACAACAAATTAGGGATGTTTATTTTTATTTTTATTATATAGAATGCGATGATCCCCGAGTAGCGGGGGTAACATGTATGCTCTGGTATCAAACTATGTAATATAAGTAGATGTAGTGAACAAGCGTTGGAGCTAGAAATGTGTGCAACTTTTGACCGATTAGAAGTATTCAAGACGTTTCTAAATTCCTTGAATTTCACGTTATTGGATATCTGGGACTACTTTAAACCGTTTATTATAAAACAGCTGTCTAGCATTTCAACTAGACAAATTATTGAAAAAACCGAAATAAACCTGTTTTTAAAGACGTCTAACCGGTAACCGAAACCGTAAAAAGTAAAACCGTAAAAAACCGAAACAAAACCATTATCAACAGGAAGTGGTAACCGTAACCGTAACCGAAACGTTATATTTTTCGGTTTGAGTCCCTGCTGCCAAGTAACATGCAAGGTACAATGCGAAGTAACCATAAAAGAGTTCATTAACTGCAAATTAGCATGTTTTTTTTTTTTACGTGCTCAAAACAATATATGCCCAGGTACACCTCCCACACAAAACACACATTTACCTTTCGTCCTAACGGTTCAACCTTTGGATGGGTATTGGTGGAGTCAGATCAAAATAGTTTTGATTGTATGTGTAAAGACACATCGGAATGCCAAGCTTTCTAGTTTTTATATCTTGTTTTTCTAACAACGATCTACCGTGCTTCAATCGTCGCGCCTACCATAAAAAAAGCACAATATACTTATAACAGTGTTACTTCAAACTGGTTTTAAGATATTATTGACATTATTATTTGTCACGGTCTACATTGGGCAGTGAGTGAAATAAGCTTTAAAATGTTTATTTTTCTAGTTCTAAAAATACGAGAACGGCGGCTCGTGTTCGCTATATTTGAGATCAAAATTTCTCTCGGGAAGCAGTTCAGAAAAAGACGGCGACTACATCCGAGAAAGGGTAAAAACAGAGGCGAACTAGTCAAGAACTTCCATAGTAACGGGAGACACGGTACGATAAATGAACGAAAATAAAAACACAACAAGTCTTAAGCACAGCTTCAATAGTTCGTTGACACTCATCAAGGTGGGGCGAGGGAAAGGAAGGCCGGGGATGAGGGAGCCGGTGGAATGTTGGAAAGAGGAAGAAGTTTCCCCTCTCCTCTTTAGCGTTCCGTCTGTTTCCTGCTCCACTGCCTTCCTTTCCGTCGCCCAACTTTCTTGAGGTGCAACGGACTGTAGTATATTTGAACAACGAACACTCTTATATAAACGTAAACATCCTAAAAAAACCTCATCTTTATGAGGTCACCGAAAGCCGGACATTCAGACAGATTCGAATCATTCATCCTTTCACACCGACCAACCACCCTGATGACCTCGGCTGGGGGCTGACCAGCCACTTGCGGTAACAGGCAACTCAAGCACAACCCGTGCCTCTTGGAAAATCCACGAAACAAGGACTTAAAGACACAAAAAGCGCCTCACATCACTATCCAATGCCAAAGACGGTGTGCTTACACAGTTGCAAGAGATAAAACGATGTCGTCAGGGAGGGTGGTTGGTGTGAGAGCAAAGGGTCAGCATGAGTCCTTCGGACCTGTCTGAGTGTCCGGCTTTCGGTGACCTGGTGGAGAGGAGTTTATCTTTTTTTTTGGTGGTGAGGGATGACGTGTATAAAAGAGCGTTCGTTGTTCAAACAAAGTAGAAGCTGTGTTTGAGATGTGTTCGTTCCTTTGTCCGTTTCTTTATCGTTCCGTGTCTTCAGTGACTATGGAAGACAACATCTGGCAATTGTTTTTCCAGCCGCACATCAACCCTAAATAAATTGTTCTACTAAATTTTAAACATCAAAATGGTCGATGTGACCATCACAAATAGAAATTCTTGGCATTTTGAAGCATGAAAGTAGCCTGTAAAGCAATGTTATGAATTTATTAGTGACGTATAAAACGTGTTCCTTAGAGGCTTGAAGTTTGTTGGGTCCATATGTATCTCTGCGGCTTAAGGATGCAAATGAACGTGTATGTCTGCTGTTTAATATATATTATCATATATTATTCCCTTGACATTACTATAGTTGCGTCTATGTGTCTAACAATTCTAGTGTTCCGTAATATAGAGCAGCTCCACAATCTCCTCAACAATGACATTGATTTCAACTAACTAAATTCATAATCTCAAGGCCAAGGATCTTTACAACTGACATCCACAAAACTTGACTAAAATATTTTTGGCTACTTGGCAGTTGGGGTACTTGGCATTTTCTACTGCTTGACAGTTACGTCGCTCGAATTTAAAGAATAAGTAAAAAAACAATTAAAATCCATGTCGCACTTCGCCAGCCACGATCACATGTATTGCAAACGTGGCTCGCTATTTATTTTCAAAATATGATTTACCGTATTGGCTAAAACCTGCCAAAGACCAGTTTCGTGATAGTCAGTTTCTTACGAACGAGATAACGACCAATGACGTCTCGTATACTGATGTTGGTCAATTCGTTAAGAGCTCTAAATGTAGATGTGCGCATCTCTCCACGCTTCCTAACGTGCATTTTGCTTCCGGTTAGCCAACACCCTGACTACGCGCACAAGTTCCTTAATGATATGTCAACGCAGCCTCTCAAAGTGTGTTACCACTGCTGGTATTCTTTAAGGAAATTTTACATCTTTCCCTTTTTGGCTTACTGAAATATTGCCTTCAAAGTTGCTCTAGCACTTCGAGTATCCTAAGGTAAAAAAAATGAAATTGTGGATTCTACATTACATGCTATTGATCCTGTGTTCGGGGCTATAATCACTGACAGCCTAACAGACGCGAGGCGTGGCGATTCCAAGGTATATTATTATCGCTTCGAACCAATCAAATTGCGGCATCAGCTTACACAAACCAAATAAAACAATTAACAAATTAATGTCGAGCCCTGCATTTCTTAACTTGCCAGTAAAAATAATTCTCTCTATCGTCGTTCGGCTGCAGAAAAAAAAAAGAAAGCGTGTTAGCACTCAATATATATTTGCGTTGCCTTCGTTTCCAGCCAAGCAGTTGATATTTCCGGCATGCGAGGTAAAAACAAATTTAGGCATCACGACCTATAATAAGTGAAGGAATGTAGAAAAGGCAGAACCAGAATAATAGAGGGTCGCAATTGAAACGTGAGCACCTTCATGTGGTGTGGCCCCAGCAAAGCGATGTTTTCCCTCATACCCAAATGTGCTCGATTCAAGAAGTCGGTGCCCGCGTAGACAAGGTTCCATAGAATTATGGAAGGACCCATAAAAATTATAAAAATGACCGAAGGGCGCTTAAGCTTCCCCTTCAAGAGTGGAACGCGAAAGACGTGCAAGCGTGTCTGCGTGGCCCAGTCAGTGTAGCGTGCCCGGCTCGCAACCGGAAGTTCGCGAGTTCGAATCCCTCCTAAAATTCTTCAAAATTTATCCTTAAGGCAAATGAACATCTTTATAAAGTGAAATCATTTGAGACATGCGGCGACCTTTAATTCGACATGTCATGTCATGTCATGTCACGATCACTTTCATTGCACGCATGACGTCACGTTTCACGTGACCGTTCTTGGTTTTAAATTCCCGCCCGAGGTCATGTGGTTGTTACGTCATGACCCTATCGACCAATCAAGATTTTCTGATTTCACAGACGCCACCGCCGACGCAGCCGTTTCTGCAACACGAGCTCCTTAACGCTGTCGAGGTAAACATCCTGATCAGAATCAGATATGCAGCTCTTCCAAATTTAACAGCTTCTAAGAAATTATTTGGCAGCTGATGCCACATTCTTATTTCTTATAATTTCCGTCTTGAAAACAAAAGAGCTGGACAGCTTAATAAACATATGCTGTGGCTCATTATCGTTCACTTCACTTGCTTAGTCACTCGTTTTTCGGCATACTTATCGGCGAATGAAGGAATCTTATGCCAGCGTAGCGATAATATGATGCTCAGGACTCACCGCGGTCTCACGAAGCTCAAAAGTTTTTGCATATCTGATAGTATCGTCATAGTACGATGGGCCCTCCGGTACGAACTGCGAATATATGATTCGCACATACGCAGTTTCTACCGGAGGGCGCATTGTACCGTATCGGACGTGCAAAAACGGTTTCCTAAATACTGTCAGTGACTCCGAACGCAAATACCAACTAGAGACGTTTCGGAAATGCTCTAGGTTTCATGGTTTATATTTATATGTATATGAAGCCTAAAGTCAAACTTACGACAAGAGGTTGAAAGATTCCAACGTAAGATTTATTTCGAGGTTCGGCTATTTAGGCGCGCTTGCCTAGGCTGTAGGCAAGGGAGCCTGGTGCACAGAGTAACCCAGTGGTAGTCCTTGCTGCTGAGCATAAACAACGGGTCCAGTGTGATGAGCGTAGGCGAGAGGATCAGCAAGCTGGGCGTAAGCGAGCGGAGAAGCATTCTCGGCGTAGGCCAAAGGAGCGGGATGCTGGGCGTAGTCCACAGGACCAGCCTGGAGGGCGTGCACAGCCACCGGAGCGGCGTGAACGGCCTGCACTGCGACAGGGGCAGCGGCCTTCACAACGACAGGATGCGGTCCCTCCACGGCTCCAGAGACAGTGGGCGCATCGGCTGGCTCGGAGGTCTTGGTGCCTGGTTCGTTGGTGTCGACGGCTGCACGGAAGCCAGCGGCATCGGCCACGTAGTTGACGCTACGATGAACACCGGCGGCGTCGGTGTAGCTGTAGGATCCGACCTTGCCGTTGAACTCGTCACCAGTCTCTTGGCGGGTCAGCCGGGTACCAAACTCGTCGGTGTTGTCGTAGCCGAAGCTGTACGGCTGCGGTGGCTGAGTCACCAGGACGCGTGAAAAAATAATTAGGTATAATGAGCTACTACTTCTCTCGTCCTTGTCCCGAGAATGCAGGTATCGATCTCATCTTGTCTCGACCTCGATGTGCTACAACCAAAGCTATGTCCCGCCAGGTTCAACGATGAATCAGCAATGGTAACCGACAGCTTCAGGAACTCAGAGAGTGGTCATTATCTTCATTCTTCTTGCCTTGTAATTTCTATGGATATTCTTATTAGCGAATTAATGCCTCCATCTCGTTGGCTGCGTAATGATAGGATTATAAGAGCATTGGGATTCGCAATGTCCTGCGTATCTGTCATTGACTATAAAAACTAGTCGTGGCTTAATTCATGCATTGGCAGTATGGAGCTACATATCGCAAATTGAGGAGCGAAAAAAATAATAACGAAAGCAGTTAATGCCTTTCGTTGAGATAGTTAAGTACATAATTATTAAGCGTCAGCTTAAACTTACAGAACCGAACTAAGAAAAGTAATACCAGAACAGAACAGCCGACTAACAACTTTGCTTTAGTACACCTATTTTTATATACGAAATCATTAACTTCTCCAAAGAAAACGATTACGAATATGAAGAAGCGTACTAGAGCAAAGTTATTAGTTTTTTTTCTTGCTCCGTCTTTTCTTCGTTTATTTATTTAAGGTCAACCTGGTCCTTCACCGAACGCAGCTTAATATATGTAATGCTATTTACCACCATGTTTTGCCCTCTTTGCCGAAAAATAAAGGAGGATTCTCAAAATCTCTTACGTTGTTCTCCACAACCTGGGATGCCGCGAAGGCAAGGAGGCAGCACAGGAAAACCTGGAATAAAGCGGGATACAGTAAGCTAAATCTTTTTTTCTGAAAACTGAGCAGTACAAAAGGTGCACCACTCGACAAGAGTTAGATCACAAAGCCAGGCGTGTGGTTAATAAAGTGCGTCTAAACAAACACTGTCTGACGGGTACAAACTCACTGTACCTTTGAAAACATGTTAGAAGCTGTTCGTCTTGATGAGGAGTAGAATTTGATGCTCGCTACGAATCGCCGGCTGCTTTTATACGAAACAAGTGAGATTCCTTTTACTACCTCTATCCCGTTAGTCAGCTACGGAAACAAAACAAGTTTGGACATCGCAAGCTTCGCAATGAAACGTGAATGTTGTCAGGAAAGAAAGAAAAAAACAACAGAACCTTGCATTCTAGGGACTGCGTTTTCGAACTCGTTGACATGCATCGCGGATGGGATTTCTTTCTTTTTCTCTGATCTATATCCCCGCATATTATGCTCACCGAGCCTGAGATAGACAAACAAGATCATGCTTGAATCGCACGTGCCTAACAAGAACGTGGTATGTATAAAGTAGCAACCAAAACCTATGTACATTTAATTTACAAGCAGACTTCATTACCTTTGTTTAAGGCGCTATTTTGAATGTTTGCATTGTTACCATATATGGGAATATAAAGTATATTTAATTTTGTTGTCGCCTAACGTCGATTTCACTAAAAAACGGAGGTCATTTTAACTTCATCAAAATTTACATGGCGTCAACAGTGTAATTTCTTTTTAATTTTGACTGAGGTTGCTTTTTTACGTCCATTATAGATGTCTGCTTGCGTTGTTGCTTTGAACATGCAGATAAGGTGGGGAGGGGGGGGTTTAAAGAAACTTTTTGTCCAAAGACGTATAACGCACATGACTGTTTCACGTATTGCTTGCAACACCCTTCTCTTTCGACCCAGCCATGCTGTCCTTGATTTTGATTACCGTCATGTCACACAGTTTCTTTCTCAGAACTGCTGAAATCGTAAAAAGAGGCGGAACCGGAAAAAACAAATTTCCCAACAAAACTGTGACATCAACCCATATGACTACGATGTTGTGCATTCAACAAATAGGTGTCGGAAGCAGGCACGTAGCCAGGGGGCGGCCCATGGGGCCCGCCCCTCCCCTCCCGAAATCTTCCATTTTGCTGGTACCTCCTCTTCCCCCTCCCCCTCATACAGCATTTTGTCATGAGCGGCCCCCCCCGCCCCCCCCGAAACAAAATCCTGGCTACGTGCCTGGTCGGAAGAATACGTGTGACTGAAAAAAATGCGGACGAACTTCGACTTGTGTATGTATAAAATATTTGTTTATCTTTTTACAAGAACGCATTTTGTAGACTATGGCGTCAAATTTCCGGAATATGCTACAAATTAACCGGTGCGCGACAGCCAAGTGGGAGAGCATATCACTGAATAAGTGCTTTAAAAAGCCGGTGTTCAAGCAAAACACTAAAATCATCCTAGTATAGCGAAGGCATTGAATACGAGGGACCATCGATTAAACATTCCTGCTGAGTATGACTGTTCTTAAATTATGTCTTTTGTCTAAGATCATCTCTCATTTTCTGGATGTGTCTATGGTTGATAAAAATGTTCTCATTTTGTTACAAATAATTAATGCGAATTTTTTAGAGCCTTCATTTTTAATAAATAAAAGAAGAAAAAACTGCACTAGGGTGTTGTTTAGCAAGGTGTTTTCAGGAGTTGATATGTAGTGACTTACCGACTAATTAAGCATGGTGGGTCTTCGGTGTAAAGCAAAAATTACGGTGAGTTTAAATGCAGGGCATATCAGCTACATCTGTATTTATAGTTCACAGTAGCGCAGATCTTGCAATATACAAACTAATAATTCAGCATTAGTGTTCGAAAAAAGGTGTACCCGAGATTTGAATGTCAGCAGCTGGAATATCTCCTTTAGCTACACCCGGCGTGGAATTATTAAACTAATTTGTGTGACCGTTGATTAAGTGCAATTTAATATAGTTGTATATTAATAATCGTAAAATGTAAAATATCGGTATTTTTATGAGACAAGAGGTGAAAAATACTAATGTTGCTAATAGAGATAAACACCTGCTTTTTATCTGAAAACACCTTAGCGTTTTTAATATTTTTGAACTTACAATTACTTTTTCACCGCGCATTTATTGGAAAGAAACTGATAAAAAAGCAATTGCATATATATGTATTTTTTTCGTAGCCAATGCTACCTTCTAGGCATTAGCAATGGCAAAGTACGTGTCTGATAGATATTAGATTCTACATATTTTATTTAGATAATAAGAAGTTTTTTTATTTTTGTGAGTCAAGATGACGCGCGGTGTGAATTTTTTTCTCTTTCAACTAGGACCGTTTATTTACCAAGCACAACTTGCTCACAACTTGCGCGATATTGCCTTCAGCGTTAACGTATACCAGCTATGTGGCCACTGATGTTATGCGGATAATAAATATCAAAAACATATTGGTAGCCTTTCTGCGAAACAATACTACGAAGCACAGTAGGCATGCTCAAGCTCAAGATTTTTCACTTAGAGTAAGCATTCGCAATAGTAATAAAATTACAGCATTTTCCTCACCTTTAATTGATAATGGGAACCTCCAATTTTGCGCATTATAAAATGTCACGAGGTCAAAATAAGCTACAATGTAAACGATTAAATATATTTCTTGTTTGGGGGGAAAGGCGGGCGGGATAGTTCTGTGAGTTCTAAAAGGGAGTAATGCAGAAAAATATTTACACGCATAATTAGCCGTTTTATTGTCAAATCACCCGCATAAAATGCTAGTACCTGACAACGAAACCCAAATTAAATAAGTGTTATAAATATCATAATTAAAGCTGGTGACATTGGGGATGCTAATAAAGACATATTCAAGCTTGTGCTCTTGGACGGCTGAGGAAGAAAAAACGAGAGGAAAAAAACGTCGTTGTGAAATGTGAAAGAAAGGTTAAAGGGCTGCAATCCTATTTAAGCGTCTACCTTTTTTGCGGTTTCCAAGTATCTTGTGGTTCGGGCAACCGAGCGGGCACGGAGAAAGTAACTAAATATCAGTGCGTCATATTTTAACCGGACGACATGGAAACCTCCTCCTCCTATGGGGGCGCCTCGTGGTGTCGAACGCGCGCGGCATGTGCCGAAATTGTGACGTTGTTGGTCCTGGTCAGCCGAGGAGAGAGAGCTGCCCCGTTCCCGGGCAGCTCTCTCTCCTCGGTCTCACCTCCTTTCCCCGTCTTCCCCTTCCTATCCATATTCCTCAGTCACCGCGGTCCACGGGCGCGGGAAAAATGGGTACAGAGGACCAAGGACGTCATTAAGGAGGTTATTTTTTGCTTGTTTTTTTTTTGTAATTTTATTATGCCTAGCACATTTTAAAATACAGCGAAATTCGATAAAAGAAAAAAGTTCACAAAGGTACTACGTTCAATGCGCTCAGGTTCGGCGCAAATTAGAAACAAAAACAGCAAGAAGTCGTTGCAAGGCGCCTTTAAGCGCGCAAGCGAGCTGGTGAAAAGATGACATAACTTAAACTGAGACATGGAAGAAAAAGTAAGACACATAAAAGAAATTGAATAGGCGATGGGTATTGAGATAAAGGTCTACTGTGTTATTTCTCTTGTCAGCCTGCTATCAGAAAATAAAATTATTTAGATTTTGGCAATTTTAAAGGCACCCTGAAATAGGATATTCAAGCATTTAAGCTGAACGGTCTGGGTTCACACACTGCGTTTGCTTACGACCCCGTTTTTGTGATCTTAAACGAGAATGGAACACTAGAGAGAATATTTTACGGGGTTTTCAAGATAATACGTACGGATTATATTTAAGAAATGGTCGTTTAGAACATTGTCAAAACTTTTTCAAGCTAAAAAACAAAAGAATGAAGCACGGAACAAAAATACGCAAATGTCACGTGTTTCCGACTACCCGAGAGATGGCGCAATTGTGTTAACTCGTATTAAGAATTGTTAAGAGGCTTTAAGGTCCCAAGCAGTCGCAAGTGTGAAAACCAGCCTTATGTTGTTACCTCTGATGTTTGTGGCTAAAAGACGAGCTTTCATGGCGGTCTCGTTTCAGAACCTATGCGCGTCTATTTATTAAAAATAATAACTTGCGCTGTATAGTTTTAAAGCTTATTACTATTATAATTGGTGTAAGGCAACCAGACGACCTTGATATAATAAAGTCTAGGTCTTAAAAGACTGCTATAACATAGGAGTTTTGTGGCTGTGATACCTAGCTTAAGTGTTTTTAAGTACATGCGTCGTCTGAAAGCTTTCAGTGTTCATGGCAATTACTGTCACATCTACATATCACAACCGGGCATTGATACAATTTTTGTACCTTAGTTGGATCTATGTGATCATTATGCGATTTTTTCCCGTCACATCACACAGCGATTTATGCATAGTCTTATAATAGCAGCAATGTTATTACTAATTAGCCATTTGCAGTGGAAGTGGATGGCGAAAGGCAGGGCAAAAACGGAAAAAATCTGCCGGTTTTTCGATACATCATGTTTGTAATTACATAAATTGAGAACGAGCATAATAGTGACATCTCACAAGCTTCTACTTCATTCTAGAAAATGAAAACCTGCTATTAGGATCGACCAAGATTCTAAAACCGCTGCAGCTTATAAGACCTACTGACTGGTGGCTTTATTTTTTTATTTGATATTATTACATTACGAGAGCAAATATTAACCTTCTGTTTTGTCCACTGAAAGGAACATAAATAGAAAGATGTTCCGTCAAAGTTTGTTTTGGCTGGACAGCAATTTTGTATGACATATCAAGAGAAGAGTGAAATTTTGCAGCAGTTGCAGGTAGTTACCCTTTCCGGCAAATCCGGCGGCGTCTGGACACAAAAACCTACGTGACTATGGTGCGCCACATTGCCGCCGCGCTATTGGTCTTTCCTTAACGCCGTCAACCTTCGCACCAACTTCGAAGCCACCCAACATGAGCAGTTCTAAATCGGCAGGCTCTGCCGCCGCTACATCTGGGTTCTGGGAGATTCTTTGGCGTGTACTCGAAGAGCAAATGATCGAAAATCACGTTTTATAGCAGCATTTTAACCAAAGAGCCGCTCTCAGTGCCATATTCTCGCCAAAAGACATCTCGTAAAAGTGTTCTGCAAAACAAGACATCTTCTAAAGCCCATCTAGTACTCTTCTGCTAAATACAAAGCTCGTAAATTAACTGAAAGAATATATCCTCAAGCACAACCTCTAACATTGACACAGCTGCTGCTGAAGTTGCAGCACACATTCCGTGGTTGTTTCCATTTTGTTTTATTGGTTTAGGTCAACATTCACATATGCGTTGTTTTTTGTAAAATTGCTTGCAATTGGTGATCATAAATACTCAGTTGCCAAAATTAGTGCATTGTCTGCTGCATCTTGAGGAAAGTTTGCACTACAAAACATGCAATGGCTTGTCCAAATATCATTATCGAAGAATATTTCTGAAACCCATATGGAAACTAAAAAGGCGATACAAACAGCAATAGTCAATTACCACGTTAAGAGATTCATTGCATGTATTGTGGGCCACAGACCATGCACTCCTTGATTACAATTTTCGCAACGGGAAAGCACGGGCAAAATACACGAGTAGTCTTGCGAAGCAGCGACGGTTGTTTTTCTAGAGCAAAGTATATATATACGTAATATACAATCGTGTCGTGTATATCAATGGTTGGGTTATACGTGTATATTTTGAAGAACCTATATTTGGACCAGGAGGCAAACGTTTGAAAATAGAAAAGCTATTTATAAGTATCAAACATTCCTAATTTTATGACTTAAAATTTGAATTCAATGCAACCGCGTGAATTACGACACACTGACTTAAATATTCACCCATATAACTTGAAAGCTGTGATATCGACAGAACCATAGGTGAAGAAAAAACAATCGGGCATTCACTACATGTGAAATTCCAGCATTCTTCCAGTTCTGTACTAGTTAAGCGCTTAAGCAATGGCCGGGTACTCAAAACACATCGTCTCTTTCCTGATGTGCATACAAGCTTCTCGTTCTGGTTTGTTTTTCAGAGTTTCTGGGCAGTATAAAAGCAGCTCGGGAATGGCACTGCATCATTACTTCGACTTCTTACCAAAGCGAACAGACATCAACATGTTCTCCAAGGTGATGAGTTGTTCCTGAGAGTTTTGTTTTGCCAAAACTCAGCTAAAGCGTCTGAATTATTGAGGAATCCGTTCTAAATTGTATGAAACTACAATAACAACATCAATTTGTAATTCATTTTTTAACGTTTAATCATGGCATCATATTGTGTTTGTTCGTTTAGATAGTCTCCATCATTTCTATGGATAGTCCAACATTCACCATGGTTGTCCAGGGGCTCTAATCTGGGAGCTTTCGAAAAAGTCGGCGAGGAATTCGACCACCGTGATTGGCCAGCGCCAATGACAGCGCGGCGCCAGCCAATTACAGCCGCCGAAATCCTCGCCGACTTTTTCTCCAAGTGTCCAGATTAGAGCCCCAGTCCTCTACAGTGCGTGTTTTTCTCAACTGTCTGCTGCGCATGTTGCACGGATTGTTTAAGCCTTATATTTACGCATTTTAGGTTCTTCTGTGCTGCCTGGCTGCCTACGTAGCTGCTCAAGTTGCTGTCGAGAACAACGTGAGTACAGACACAAGTTCTCATAAGTTATACAAGGAAGAGTTTTAAAATGAGGATCTATATTGTGCGGCAATATGTGCTGGCCGCTGCGTACAGGCCGGGCGCACAAAAGCCATGTGAGAAGTCCCGGCTACTTTAAGCTGCTAAAAGAGATGCGCATAGACCTCGAACTTTCTATTGTCGCAATGTTGCACTCAGTTTTATAAAACAGCCTACCGAGGGCACCACATCCGGTATTTCACCCTTTTGGCTAGCAATAGAATTAGCTAATCTATAATTCCACTGACAGTACATTAGCAGAACTCATCCGACTCCTTAACCTAGAGCGACATTCAGTAAGTACGAATACAGGCTGGCATAACCAGGCTGTAGATGATAAGAAGAAAAAAATGTCGCTTGGTGTGTTTGTGGCATCACTCCCGGACAGGTTATTCACAGTTCCGCATTGGGCAGACGTTTGCTGCATCCCATGTAAACCACCCTTTCCAGAGGCTAACCGCACATTGGACATACCGTTTAGCATTTTTTCCACTTTCTTGGTCCAGGCCATTTTGCCGGCCTTTGGAGCCAAAATAGTTAAATAGTATACTATTGGTGCAATTCCATCAGGAACCCGTTTGAATGCGAACAGATCACATGAAAATGTTTTCTTCACAATGTGTGTTCTTGAAAGCCATATATTGCTCGATATGTTTCCCTCCAAATGTTTATTTTTTTCAGAATGTTTCAGTACATTTGGACCTTACATTCTTAATACCGTTCTCTGAGTTTAAACGAATATGCTTATGAAAGCATAGAACGTAGCAGTAATTTTTACTATAACGATATAGTCATGTCTCCTGAATATGGACATTGCCCTTACCTCAAAAAGGCGTTCATAATGTGACATTTTTAACCCTGGAGAGCGGGGAAACAAAGGGACAGGACAACTCAGATATCTAAAATTGAGGATTCGTGTTGTCCTGTCTCAATTTCCCCACTTTCCGGGGTTAAAAATGTCAGTTTTTTAACAAGCTCGCCTGCACCCTAACATTGGCTTCTCCATTAGATGTTGTTGGTAATAAAGAGACAAAAAACATGTATTTACCAAGTTCATTCGCATAAATGTTGTCTATACAGCGGGATATCCATATTAAAAAAGTCCGCCTTAACATTACATGAGAGTATTTCCGTAAAATAAATAATAAGGTTATACTTTGTTGAAAATATATTACGGGAAAGAAGATATAGCTAATTTGCATTCCGCATGTCTTACTTATTTACTGGTGTGTTTATTTTCTATAGCCTCCTCAACCCTACAACTTCGCCTTCGACAACACTGATGAGTTTGGTACACGTCTGACACGTCAAGAAACCGGTGACGAGTTCAACGGCAAGGTTGGCTCCTACAGCTACACGGACGCCGCTGGTGTCCACCGTACTGTCAACTACGTCGCCGACGCTGCTGGTTTCCGCGCCACGGTCGACACCAACGAACCAGGCACCAAAACGTCTGAGCCAGCCGACGCCGCAACCGTCTCCGCCGCCGTTGAAGGCCCACATCCTGTGTTTGTGAAGGCTGTGCGCCCAGCCCCAGTGGTTGTAAAGGCTGTTCGCCCAGCTCCAGTTCTTTTGAAAGCTGTTCATCCAGCCCCAGTGGCTTTCCAGGCTGTCCA
This sequence comes from Ixodes ricinus, assembly GCA_037355805.1. NCBI lineage: Eukaryota > Metazoa > Arthropoda > Arachnida > Ixodida > Ixodidae > Ixodes > Ixodes ricinus. The sequence goes on from JAZHYW010070006.1 coordinate 47,510, forward strand.
TGCCTCCCCTGTGGCTCTGCACGCTGTTCACGCTGGTCCGGTAGCCTACGCCCAACAAGCTGCGCCAGTCGTGTACGCTCAGCATGCCGCTCCGGTGGCTTACTCTCTGGGTAACGCTCCACTCACCTACACCCTCGGCAGGCGCGCCTAAGGAATTATTGAAGTATAACAATAAAGAGTTATTAGCAAATTCTATATTGTGTGTATTTGTTCTACCACAGAAGTTTTGTAAGTCACTGACAGCATGATACCCTTACGACTGTCTTGAACTTCCGAATGTCCTTAAGTTTTTACACAGAATATGTTTAATATCTAGAATTTAATGCGAAAAGCGTTACGCTCGAGGCTTACGAAAAGCATTACAATTAGGCCAAGGCAAACATGAAGCATATATTTTCCCGAGCGGGTGATACCTAAGCCTACAAATGGTGTGGAAGGCACGTTTTGTCATAATGGATTGTAATTAAATAACTTTTTGCACTTGTGTAGATTTACATAGCGCGCAGCACGACAGCTTTTTTCCGCGTCAAGAGGAGGAGGCGAAAGGGACCGAGGGCAACTCAGCTGGAATACGTATGACATGCAGAAGCCAGCGGTAGCTGGAGGTCCTCGACGCGCGCCGCTGGCCCTTGAATGACGAAGCCGTCGTTCCCCGCGTGTTATCACATCATCACGGGGCGGACCACAACGCACCAGAGAAGGGCCGGGGGGAGGGGGAGGGGGGCATTCTCCGTGCCTTTGAAGCCCTTGAAGCTTTTGAAACTTTTGATGCCTATACAAGCATATGCACCCACGTGACGTGTACGTGACCCTGCCACATGTAAGTTGGGTGGTTGGTTGCAGGTTCTGCCCATACCTTTGCGCTCGCTTCCGTCTGTTAGGGTTTACGAGAGCGAATCGAATGCAAAACGGTGAGGTCCGTGGTCGTGAGAAGCATACGACGAACCGCGAGCAGCTCGTCGCGGTCCGTCGTGCATTTGGTAGGTTTTACAGAACAAAACTTGAAGAGCGGACGAGGTGCCCGATTGGCAGCTGTGCGCGCCGGAGTACTACGCTCGCTCTATCCGGTAGGGTTTACGAGAGCAACGTGAAGGCAAGACCGGAAAGACTTGCGAGACTCTGGTGGGCAGACAATGGACCACGACGAGTGGACGAACCGATGTTCTTAGAAGTTTGAATAGACAAAAGTGTGTGGCATTGCCGAGACCGAGATGGGGCTTTGCAGTGTGAGCGACTGTAGAACCCTTCTGCATGGAGTTACGTTTAACCGGCGTGTCCTTCACGGATTACGCTCTGAACTTTGCAATAACGTTAATTTGTAAATGGTTCTCTTCAGACTTCCGAGAGCCATCGAGCTGCGCAAACTATGAATATCGGCTCTTGGTCGCGTCCTAATCGAAGTTGAGTTTCATCCGCTTCAAACCTGATGACTTCGAAAGTCGTGCAAGCTTTACGTGTGTTCCTGCCAAGTCAAACTGTGTTGGTCCAACGTTGGTCCCGATACAAATTAATAAGGCGCCTTATTTAAACTCAGCTGTATGGCTCAATGTTGCTTGCGTTGCATACCAAAAACACTCGCAAATGTATTGTAAAGCTCTGTGGACGCTCGCTCGACACAAAACCTTTTACGCGGGCGTGTACAAAATAATCGCCGTGAAAATTCGCAACTATTTAAATTTCTATAGATACAAAACAAATTCTTGAAGTTCGACGAGGACACACATATTGTAGGAACGCTGATATCCACTTGCACGATGGTAACGGAGCGTAAAAATACATAATTCCCTGAATTTATTGTTGCTAACACGACCAAATAAAAGACTAAAGAGGACACTTAAGACTGCTTACATGAAGGAATGCGAAAGCCTTCCTAGACGCAGCGCATTCCTACAATCTTCCTTTCAAACAACTCGCAACTCGCAACGTAGAAAACTGGAAAGTGCCAAATTGCAGAACCACTTACGCTGGGCAGATATGTTATCGAATGTATTACCCAACCTACTTAATTATCTGAACACTCAAAATATGGAACTTCCTAGCATCGACACTGAAAGAAATCCGATCCGTTTTTAAGCGTGTAATTGGATGACTTTGATCGATCAATGTTCTAGTGTCGTGACGGATGTATAGTTTTACATCTGTTCGCAATAAGCTTATAAGTTGTTATTATTTGCAGTGCTTAATTATGATCTTTATATCCCTGAATATATGTGCTTTTGTTGTGATATCTAAAACTTTTTATTAAATAGTTAGAGTTGAATTTGCTCGATTCTGCAATGTCATATTTTGAATTGTCGGTCTGATACATGTCGCTATTTTTGTTTACTGAGTTTGTATCTTTCTTTTTCTCTGCTTTCTTCTTTTCACTTTGTGTTCTTTGTGAGCTGCCACTGCTGCTGATTGTAGAGAGGGGGCCGAGGACTCGTCAAGCTGCATTTATGCAGCTTTATAACATGGCCCTTTGGCGTCCCCCCCCCCCCGGCTACGTCGCCTGCAGTTCGGCTGGCAACTCAGAAACGATGACGCCGTTGGAATGGATCCACATGCGCTCCGGCGGTGACATCATGCTTCCCCACTGTGCAAGCGCGGTGAACCCCGCCACCTCCAGGGCTTCCGTGACGATGCATTTTCGTTGCCGTAATTCACTTCGTTTTTTTTTTTTTTTTCAGAGGCGCGTTCGCTTTGACTTCGAGCGCTCCATCGGCTTTTATAACGAAGAATCTGCGTTCCCCTGCTTTTGGCCAATGGGAATTCAAGTGCCGTGCTTTTTGCCAATGGGAAATCAACTGTCGTTTCGCTGCTAGAGATGGGAATTTAACTGTTGTTTTGATAGCTACAGACAGTTACAGACAACGCCGGATTCGTTTCATTGGAGAGATAATGCTTTCACATTAAAAGGCAGCATGCGCACTCAGCTGCCACGATAGTGAGCAGAACCACGGTATAACCTGGTGCCACTCAGTTTTTACACACAATTATGTACCATTGAAGTGTGACGTGTGGTCCTTATGTGCAAGAAGAATAGGCGAGAAGGATCAGAAAGAGGCCAGGACACGCGAGGAGGGCTTGGGAAGGCTACGGGGCTGACGCTATGCCCCGTCTTCTTTTCTAATCTTGCCACGATCCAACAGAAAGCACACCGGATGTATGACGTCGCGACCTAAGGGAGGAGCAAATACATAGCGTGGCGGGTATAATAAACCTCGACTCCTCGCTCTAAGGCATTCTATGACAAAGCTCACGTAAACATCCTCAGCGCGAAAACCTCTCGGATAAGGCGAAGCGTACCGTTTTCTTATTAATTAGGACCATGCATGACTCTACAGCTTCTGCTCAAGGTCATGGACATGAGAGGTCAGTTCCGCAAGACAATCTCGAATCACTTTTGCATAAACTCCGAGAACCACGATATGCTCCTAATCATGTGCGGCGACTTCAATGTTGGGATTAGAAGAACACGTGATTGCAGGAGTTGGTATAAGAGCTGGATTGGCGCCCACCTTGCGAAACCGACCCGGCATGTCCAGAAATACAGATTACTCGTATGTCATAATTATAATTCATCTTTTTTTTTCTAGTTAATGTCGATAAACCTTGAAAAATAGCCCAAGGGTGAGTTTTATGAAGCCTAAGTAAAATCGGAAAACACGTATTTGTAGATCTCAATAAATAACAAAAAAAAGCACGGCAAAATAGTTTTATTTGCAGAGTTATTTTGAGGTCACTCTGAACACAGCCAACACTCAACTGTCCAGTAGGTTGATCTTTCTTATGGCTAATTCGGGTGGTCATTTCCCGGCAAAATATTTTGCCATATTTCCGGCAAGGACGTTCGCCTGGTCAAAGGCTGGCGAGTGCGCGCCGTTCGGGTGGCGCTTCTCGGGCGTGTGCCGGCAATTTACCGGCACAATCTTTGCCCGAGCTTCAACAGGTCGGGCAGCTTGTCTGCCAGACTGTATCCGGTATCGTCACATCCGATTGGGGAAAGGAAACCAAACGAAACAATGCTCTCCGATAGCGGGTTCGAGTAGAAAACGAAGCCATTGAGACAGGCACCCCTCTGTGGTCCGAGAAAAAGCAAAAACAACGGAAATAAAGATAAAATATTTAAAAGGAAGCTTGCGCAAGATCAGTTTGCTATGGTACACAGAGAGTTATTACACCGCTGTAAGAAAAAAAAATTGGATAGTGGTGCAGCTCGACACTTGAACGCGCCTTACTATTTCAAAGGGCTGGGCCAAATGAAAATGCTGAGGATTCAAGGAAAAAGGTAATAACAAGAAAATAGAATATAAACAGCGACGCTGGTGAGCCTTCTAGGATTCTTGAAAGATGACAACAGTTCTTCGGGAATCCAAACAAAATATATTAAAATTTGTTGACCCACATCTCAGAGTCCGAATATATGTTGCTGATGCCTACAGCGTGCCTGTTGTATTATAAAAAAATCGAGGAAGAAGTTAACAACGTTCACGCGCGACCCAGGCAAACGAAAACGCCAGTTGCCGGCGCTTTGTGTTCGGGTGGAGAGGGTCACGTGGTGCGCCGCTGGCGCGGTTTTGGTTGCCTGTGCCGCCGGCGTGGGCTCGCCGGCTATTGACCACACGAATTCGCCATTAGATGATCTGAGTCCTCTTCTTGTTTCCTTCAGTTGTCGGTACCTGAACTTTTTTAATTTATTCGGATTGCGCGGATGCCATGTAGTCGTATACAAAATTCACTTCCATGTCTTGTTTTTATTTACGAAAACGCGCTATACGCGGATATTTGGTCCGACATCAACAATAAACACAAAAAGTGCACTCCCCCTTTCCCCCTCCCCCAAGCAAAACTTCCCGAATCCGAAGAACGTTAAAACTTCAAAACACGAAACGCTAACCATAACTAGGATTTGGTGCTTTTGGTTTTCATTCTTTCAAACTTCAACGTACTTTTTCCTGTTTTTATTAAAAGGCTAATGTTTAGGTTTATAACAACTAGTTAACTATAAGAGGTGACCACTTTTTTCTCATTTTTTGGGGGGGAGGGGGGGGCAGGGGTGGATATGTGCGGCACGTACATTGAACCTAAATTCCTATACTGTATTTTCGTTCTTTCCTTTTGAGGAACTTGTGCACAAAGCCCGATCACAAATGGAGAGCAAAACATACTCTCCAATACATTTTTATTGTTTAACACTTCCAGCATAACATGGGGCGATCGGGAAGATAGCATCACCTCAATTAGAAAGTTATTCACAATATTATAAAACGACACCCCCCCCCCCCACCAAAAAAAAAAAGAAAAAAGAAAGAGGAAGTAAAAAAAGAAAGGCACCCATATTAGGAGTTTCGTACTACTCTCTCTAATACATCGATCTGCCTCGGTTAAAACCGAAATCTAAAAACATCTATTCGGCACACATCCTTTGATGTTTATCAGTTTCAACCGAAAACACCAAACTTTATACTATGTTTCTCACTAAGTCCAAGCTCAGCCGACGCTACGATACGCTGGAGCCTATAAAGCAGCGCCAAGAGTCCTTTGTAACGGATCTCGTCGTTTTCGTGCCTTTTCAATCGCCGGCTCTATGAAGTGTGCACACTCAGAACACCGTGGTCCTGAACCTTTTTTTGTGCATGATCAATTTAGCCGGCGGCGAAAAGCGCACAGAGAGGGCGAGCGTCGTGGCGATAAACTTTAGACACTGCTTGCGTAACTCCGCCGAATGGTAGCGTTATCGGCTATCGGACATGATGTGAAACTAAGTATATTCATGCATTACGCAAGTTGCTTCGGTTACAACGAGGGGTTCCATCAATGCAAGACTCTGAAGAATTCGAGGTGATACACGAACCCTCAGAAGAAGCCATGGATACTTCCCAGGCACGCCGCTCCGAATACATTTTACTCTTGCATTGGTCAGTTTGACTACTCCCGGAGAGCACATGAATGTGTCGTACCAACAAAAGTACTATACAAAGACATTGTAATTTTGTAATCTGTTACATAACAGAGTTTCACTGGTATTGACGCAATGAGAGCGTCATGAATGACGTCAGAGAGCGCTTCTGAAGATTCAGGTAAATTAATGCGATTAGTTTTCCACGACACATTTGTGAAAAAATAAAGACCAACTAGTGAAGATATGCATGAAGCACGACATGATTTCTTTAGTATTGAACAGCAGCCCCTATTGTTCGTTTAATATTGCGAAGAGTAAGGGTAGTTCAGTCCAGGCAATGTATGAAATATGCCAGAAAGCGAGCGCAAGTGCATTTGAGCACATGAAGCTGAATCGGTCGCCGTGATTTTCACGGTCTTCAGCCATGAAGATCTAGCTCAAAAACATTGCCATGTTACCAACATATACAATGAAGAGCGGTATGTGCTTATTATTTATGTTTGTTTTGCAGCAGATCTATGCCCCAGGCAGAGATGTGCAACTTGAGATGCTGGCACTCCAAACACCACATTTACAACCATGCGGACGCAGTATCAAAATGCAAGTATAACGTTCGATATAACACTTCATCACACCGTATTTCGGAAGGTTCAACACCTGGTGGCTAAAGGATGTGCACGCCGATTTATAACCAGCGATTTGCCCCCAAAAATGTAAGTTTGTATCGATTTGTACTGTGTAAGCTTACGACGATTCTCACTCATTTATCAATACCTATAAAACCATGTAATAACCTTTATAAAACTATCACCCGCTTATGCCTTCTCGAAGGTCTATGTCGAGATTTCCGAATATGAGCCATACATCTTTTAACAAATCATCTCTACTTCTTTGTTCCTGCTGCACCTTGGACGAACGTTTTCGTGTCAAAGCACACACCATGCGTAGAAAATAGGTTTTGACCGCCATTTTGCTCCTTTCTAAAGCAAAACAGATGAGGCAATATTTTTTTACTCAATATGGTATTGTTTCAATAATACGCTCGTACCACATCACTTCCCATTGTGAATTGCATGTTTTGTAACGTGATTATATCCAGTATGCGTTTAAAAACGTGTAAGGTAAATAATAAAGTGATTGAACCCCTCGTATGTAGGTTCCGGATCAAGGAAAGAACATCCTCGGTGATATGCCATCTTAAGCTTATTCGTGTTTCTTTATATTATATTCCAGTCATTATGGTGAGTCAGTATGCGTTCTCCATAAGCTTTAATACCAGAGTGACCGAGCGCCAAAAGTATCTTGAGGTGCATTTGGAAGAATGAGACGATCCTCGTAATCAGCATAAGTGCGCGAGATACTTTTATTGCACGCAAAGATTTAGCAGGTTAAATGTCCAAATAACCTGTACACACCTACTCAAACAAAAAGAAAAATAACGTATATATAATAAAACCTTATATCATCTAAGTTCAAACTGAGAGTAAGGCACCGACTTAGCGCAGTTCTGTTTGATTAAATGTTTTATAGTTTAGGGACCTCGAACCCAAATACACCAAGGTTCAACCGAACTTGGCATTCTTTGTCCAGTGTCTGAGTACTTTGGCCCTAACTTGCAAGAGTAGTGCTAGATTTAGGTGTCACCGTTTGTTTGTTTGGGTGCCACCTGACGTCTCTGGGCTTCAGTTCCCGAGTAAATGCGAATAGTAAGGTTTCACTTTTAGTGGTTCCGTTTTCGCCTGGCAATTGTGAGACTAATTGACAAACAATTGCCAGAATTAGACTTTACTGCTGGTTGTTTGGTCGATCTGTGACACCTTTGGCTACTGGCTGGGCCTTTGTTAATTATGTAGCGAACAAAAAAATATCGATAGAAAAGCAAAAAAAGGAAGTACTTTCGGCACTAAGTAGCGCCTTGGAGCAAATTCCCATTAGGCCCAAGTTATCTCTCTAGAATATTTGAGAATAGGGTCAAGTTAGGTGTCTTTCTGGCGCACCACCTGGGAAGGTTTTCGGGTGTAGACGGTGCAGCCCATTGATTCTGAGAAACGTGGCGCATCTAAATGCAGAAGAGGAGCAAGGTAGCCGTTGAGTTCCGTTATCTCACCGAGTTACTGAAGAAATACGTTCAAAAATAGACGATAATAAATGCTTGTCTTTCGGGTATCACAATTTTCCAAGAAGTTACGTCAATGGCAAAATTAAGAATAAGGGTAACATGGAAGCTTAATTTGGGATGCATTGGCAGATGATTATTGGTTTGCCTCAGTGATAATATTTTTTCATATAGAAAGTTGGGTATCACAATTTTCCAAGAAGTTACGTCAATGGCAAAATTGAGAATAAGTGGTAACATGGAAGCTTAATTTGGGATGCATTAGCAGATGATTATTGGTTTGCCTCAGTGATAATATTTTTCATATAGAAAGTAATAAAAAATACTTCGCTACCATGTTTAAGGATACACACACTTTAAAAAACTACACGATTACGGGGAAGGTGTGTCATATGTTGATTTTGCCAGAAAACGAGCCACGTACACTTGATTGCAGCACGATGCAAAAAAGCAAACACATAACAATGCCCTTTTTTGTTGCATTGTATGCCAAAAGGCTTGCCCCTTTCCCCCCCCCCCTGTTATTGAGAAACCCACCGGTGAAGTTATATTGCAACCGTACAATTTTGAATGGTGACGACATTGCATTTGATGAAATGGAAATGAGTTAGTAAATAAGGAATATGTATTATAATAAACGCCTGTTAGTACATCAGCTAAAAATAGCGAAAAAAAAGCAGTTCATTTTTTAAACAAAAAAAAATAACAAGATAGCCAAAGCTCTTGCAGTAAACTTTGTAAAAAGGCACTAGCGCAAGGATGAGTTAGATCGTGAACACACGACTTTATCCATCCTTGGGTTGGAACAACACACGAGATATGAAATGTACTTAATGATACGTTTTTGTTTACTTTGCATCACAAACAAGCACCGGTAGTCACCTTTTTTCATTTTGTAATCGAAATTCCTAGCGATAGAACAAAGATGTCATAGATGTTCAATAAGTACAATGATCATGATAGGTTTATATAACAATTCTTTAAGCAGAACTAGAAATTAATTAGGAGGAAAGTAAAGCCATATGTGCTGCCTGGTATCAAACATTCCTAATTTTATGACTTAAACTTTGAATTCAATGCAACCGCGTGAATTACGACACACTGACTTAAATATTCACCCATATAACTTGAAAGCTGTGATATCGACAGAACCATAGGTGAAGGAAAAAGCAATCGGGCATTCACTACATGTGAAATACCAGCATTCTTCCAGTTCTGTACCAGTTACGCGCTTAAGCAATGGCCGGGTACTCAAAACACATCGTCTCTTTCCTGAGCTTCTCGTTCTGGTTTGTTTTTGAGAGTTTCTGGGCAGTATAAAATCAGCTCGGGAATGGCACTGCATCATTAGTTCGACTTCTAACCAAAGCGAACACACATCAACATGTTCTCTAAGGTGATTAGTTGTGCCTGAGAGTTTTGTTTTGCCAAAACTCAGCTAAGGCGTCTGAATTATTGAGGAGTCCATTCTAAATTGTATGAAACTACAATAACAACATCAATTTCTAATTCATTTTTAACGTTTAATCATGGCATTATATAGTGTTTGTTCGTTTAGATAGTCTCCATCTTTTCTGTGGATAGTCCAACATTCACCATGGTTATACCAGGGGCTCTAATCTGGGAGCTTTCGAAAAAGTCAGCGAGGAATTCGACCACCGTGATTGGCCGGCGCCAATGACAAGCGCGGCGCCAGCCAATTACAGCCACCGAATTCCTCGCCGACTTTTTCTCCAAGTGTCCAGATTAGAGCCCCGAGTCCTCTACAGTGCGTGATTTTTCTCAACTGTCTGCTGCGCATGTTGCACGGATTGTTTAAGCCTTATATTTGCGCATTTTAGGTTCTTCTGTGCTGCCTGGCTGCCTACGTAGCTGCTCAAGTTGTTGTCGAGAACAACGTGAGTACAGACACAAGTTCTCATAAGTTATACAATGAAGAGTTTTAATATGAAAATCTATATTGTGCGGCAATATGTGCTGGCCGCTGCGTACAGGCCGGGCGCACAAAAGCCATGTGAGAAGTCCCGGCTGCTTTAAGCTGCTAAAAGAGATGCGCATAGACCTCGAACTTTCTATTGTCGCAATGTTGTACTCAGTTTTATAAAACAGCCTACCGAGGGCACCACATGCGGTATTTCACCCTTTTCGACTAGCAATAGAATGAGCTATTCTATAATTCCACTGATAGTACATTAGCAGAGCTCATCCGACTCCTTAACTTAAAGCGATATTCAGTAAGTACGAATACAGGCTGGCATAACCAGGCTGTAGATGATTAGAAGAAAAAAATGTCGCTTGGTGTGTTTGTGGCATCACTCCCGGACAGGTTATTCACAGTTCCGCATTGGGCAGACGTTTGCTGCATCCCATGTAAACCACCCTTTCCAGAGGCTAACGGTACATTGGACATACCGTTTAGCATTTTGTCCACTTTCTTGGTCCAGGCCACTTTGCCGGCCTTTGGAGCCAAAATAGTTAAATAGTACACTATTGGCGCAATTCCATCAGGAACACGTTTGAATGCGAACGGATCACATCGAAATTTTTCTTCACAATCTGTGTTCTTGAATGCCATACATTGATCGATATGTTTCCCTCCAAATGTTTATTTTTCTCAGAATTTTTTCAGTACATCTGGACCTTACATTCTTAATACCGTTCTCCGAGTTTAAACGAATACGCCTTTGAAAGCATAGAACGAGGCAGTAATTTTTTCTATAACGATACAGTCATGTCTCCTGAATATGGACATTGCCCTTACCTCAAAAAGGCGTTCATAATGTGACATTTTTAACCCTGGAGAGCGGGGAAACAAAGGGACAGGACAACTCAGACATCTAAAATTGAGGATTCGTGTTGTCCTGTCTCAATTTCCACTTACCGGGGTTAAAAATGTAAGTTTTTAACAGGCTCGCCTGCACCCTAACATGGCTTCTCCATTAGTGTTGTATGTAATAAAGAAACAAAAAACATGTATTTACCAAGTTCATTCGCATAAATCTTGTCTATACAGCGGGATATCCATATTAAAAAAGTCCGCCTTAACATTACATGAGAGTATTTCCGTAAAATAAATAATAAGGTTATACTTTGTTGAAAATATATTACGGAATTGCTTATTTACTGGTGTGTTTATTTTCTATAGCCTCCTCAACCCTACAACTTCGCCTTTGACAACACTGATGAGTTTGGTACGCGTCTGACACGTCAAGAAACCGGCGACGAATTTAACGGCAAGGTTGGCTCCTACACCTACACGGACGCCGCTGGTGTCCACCGTACTGTCAACTACGTCGCCGACGCTGCTGGCTTTCGCGCTACGGTCGACACCAACGAACCAGGCACCAAAACGTCTGAGCCAGCCGACGCCGCAACCGTCTCCGCCGCCGTTGAAGGCCCACATCCTGTGTTTGTGAAGGCTGTGCGCCCAGCCCCAGTGGTTGTAAAGGCTGTTCGCCCAGCTCCAGTTCTTTTGAAAGCTGTTCATCCAGCCCCAGTGGCTTTCCAGGCTGTCCATGCCTCCCCTGTGGCTCTGCACGCTGTTCACGCTGGTCCGGTAGCCTACGCCCAACAAGCT
>JAZHYW010070008.1:0-17146 GCA_037355805.1 Ixodes ricinus
CCCAGTTAAAAATACCCATTGGGTCCAATTGGTTTTTCCAATTGGTACCAGTTGGCGTAACCATCTGTGTTTTCGGACTCCCAACTGGAAAAATACCAATTGGTATTTGTCCAACTGGAAATAAACCCATTGGCATTTTACCAACTGGAACCATTACCAGTTGGTACTATTCCAGTTGGAACCGTACCAACTGGAACCATTACCAGTTGGTACTATTCCAGTTGGAACCGTAACCATCTGTGTTTTCGGACTCCCAATTGGAGAAATACCCATTGGCATTTTTTTCAATTGGAACCGTAACCAGTTGGTACTATTCCAATTGGAACCGTAACCATCTGTTTTCGGACTTTCATTTATAGAAATACCAAGTAGTATTTTCCCCATTGAAAGTGTAACAAGTTGTGTTTTGGGACTTTCAAACTCGAAACTACAGAAAGAGCCCACTTGCTTGCTTTTTAGCTACCATTCATTGGCACAAATCTTAAAGCAAGAACAAGCAATTAGCTGAACTGGACATTCATTATATGCACAGGATGCACAACAGTGAAGAGTATATGTCAAATGAAAGCTTTATTTTGACTAGCGGGATACCTAAATATTACAGGTTGAACGTTGAGACCAATGTTTTGCGGAACTTGGATGCAGTTGATGACAGCATCGCCATCTCCTTCATGCTCAGCTCTGCCTCCTGCATGTCAAACACGTGTACCAGTTAGGTTGCATATCTAAGAAGCATTGTGAAAAAATGTAGCAAAGTCTAGACGTACAACAAATGGGTAAACACTTGGCTCACATTAGGTAAAAGTTGTATGATGCTCGACGCGTCATTAAAAGGGGCAGTACAAAGAGCCTTGTACTTTCAGTAAATACAGCTTTCGATTATTCATTGACATTCACAACCTATAAAACACAGATTTTCTATCCACGCATGGCAGTCGCAGAAGAAAAACAAAAATACCAGCGTTTGCCTCCTAAACTCGCAGACAGAGCAAGTGACCTCATGATCTGAAGCTGATTACATGCCACGAATGTTTATCATATCCACACGCTGTGGTTGGCAAGGCACAGGTCACACAATGAATTCCACACATTGCTAAGGTTCGGCTACTCCTGTCGTCGCAGTAACTGAGCACGAGCCACTACTTGATTGCATGTCGAGGTATTGTCTTAAGCTCAAATAGAATGCTCACGCTTTGCTCATGTCCGCTGTATGAGCCACACTTAAATTTTGTCGCCGTGGGTATCACAAAGCTTTATGGCAAACTTCTGAGGATTGATGTCGTTGCCAATGACGACAACACTATCCCCACCACCTTGTCATCAAATTTTGCAAAGGAGAGAATGAAAAGAGGTATTCGCTTTTACTCTTTAAATTATGGGGCAAAAAAGGGTCCCACTGGTGCCAGTAAGCTTGTGTAGGGTGAGAAACATTCGACATAATATGTCGAATGTAGCGTCAGCGGTCCGAAACCAGATGCCAAAGTTTCAGAACTAATTTATCTCAATTAAAAGTTATAACTGATTATCAAAAATATTACGAGAATGGGGCAATTTTTGGTAACTGGCACCATTCAGCTCCATGTATTTGAGATCTGTTAGCCACCATTTTCCCACTAAAATTGACACCTGTACTTCATCTTCCCACTGAAATTGACACCTACTCCATTTTCCACTGAAACCTGTAATTCATTAACAATGCACTCAAGATTATTTAACTAGTAACTGCTCACACCACAATTACTTCTAAAAGCATGACACTTAATGTGTTCACTCTGTCTAATAATACAAAAAAGTAAATTAAGACAATCTCAAAATTACGACGAACTAATAATCTCAAAAGTAAATTATGGCAATTATGGTAAACTGTGGCAAGTCAGTGCTTTCAGGAATCTCGAACTAATAATCTCAAAAGTAAATTATGGCAATTATGGTAAACTGTGGCAAGTCAGTGCTTTCAGGAATCTATAGTTCATTTTTTTAGATGCCTAAAACACTTTTTTTCACTGACATTTCATTACACTGGGTAACAAAGACATTCAAGCTGACAGCTCAAAATATTCTATTTCGTAGAGCTTCATTCATTCAAGCTCCTACCCTGCACTGACCATATAGCTAGGAGTGTCTCAGGATATTTATAAATCAGAAATCGCCTGTTTGCAATGCAGCAAGCATCAAGAAAAGAAACAAAGAAGTTTTCTTACCTTGCACCCTTAAACTGTTTGTTATCCATCCTTCGCGCTCCAACGAGGTGGCAGGCCAAATGAAGTAATTATCACCACACTACTCAGCACTCGCAGCAATAAAGCATGACTTGTTGAATCTCTACTGTAACCATGCCACAGATGTGCCTGCCATCGGTATGATTGGAGCCATGTGCGCAGAGAGATCATACGCGGACGCCATCTTTGTTTGCCCAGTGTGCACAGATGCTTCCAACGATTCCCGCCGATTTTAGCGGAAAAGCCGATTTTAGCGGAAGTTTACTCGCGATATTTAAGAAATAGATTACAACACGATACAAAACAAAGAAAAAAATCCTTCCGCTTTCAATTTTCATGCACAAATTGTCCTCATTTTGAGATTTAAAAAAGTATGGGCAAGTGATCCGATCAGATCCGATAGCGATACATACGCAAATGCGGTATCGGAGTATCGGGTATCGTTATCGGAGGCATCGAAATGATCAACTAAAACTCTTTTAAAAGGTTTTAAAAAATCGTTTCCAGGCCTCCAATACAAAAAAAAAACTGAAAAAAATATTTTGAAAAATTTCATTTCTACATTCACCAACATCTAGAGAATATTCCCAGAAAGTTTCATTTGTTTTGACTTCATAGTTATTTTGTTATAAATTATTTTGGGTCCACCGATGCTAAAGAAAAGGTAGAGGTTCATGCACTTTGAACACATTATTCTCCAGTCCACTTCTTGGCATAACTATTGTTTTGCAATGGCACAAAAAGAAAGGCTCACTCATTGTTTTTGCTAACTGGAATTTAATGGGCACTGCAATGGTGACATTGTTTCTTTCTTTTTTTACAAATACAAAAAAATCTATTTGATTTGTCAATGTGATGTTAGTATAAAATAAATTACTTTTAAAAAATTTGGTTTTCTCAGTTGCAGTGAAGAAAAATGTTGGGTATTACATTAGTTTAATCCCTAGTTATAGTTTTCCTAAGCAATGTCAGTGTGTTCCTGATAAATACGACTCATCTTTTGTACAATTTATGTACACAGATAAAAATTTGCAAAGTTGACCCTTTTGGGAGTGTCCTCCCTTAATTGGAGTGTCCAATGATAGGTTTAAATCCCAATAAGACTTTTTACCGTTTGGAAGTTGTTTTATTCAATTGATATTGGAATAATTAAATACTCAATGAAATGGCCAATTGGTGCATCACATGCCAATTGGGCACTACCGTTCCAATTGGGATCTCGAAACAGATTCTAAAGGGAAACATTCCATTTGGGATAACCAATTAAAAAAATGTAACCCAATTGGTATAACTGATACCAATTGGAAACAACTATCCCAACTGGGATGACCAGTTGGAAAAATGCATCCCAGTTGGAATGGCCAGTTGGTGGATTAGGTTCCAATTGGAAATCTCAATTCCAATTGGAGTCACCAACTGGAAAAATGTAACCCAGTTGGTATCACTGGATACCAATTGGAAACAACTATCCCAACTGGGATGACCAGTTGGAAAAATGCATCCCAATTGGAATGGCCAGTTGGTGGATTAGGTTCCAACTGGAAATCTCAATTCCAATTGGAGCCACCAATTGGTAATGCCAAAACCAATTGGATTCTGTGATTCCAACTGGGATCTCTCAGATTCCAATTGGTACCAACTGACTTTCCAATTGGAACCAATGGGTATTTTTAACTGGGCTGGCATAACTCTAGCCTCACCTAGCTCCTATGTAACCAAAACCCTGCTAGCATAACTTAACGCCAACCCTGAGCCTAGCCCTATTAGGATGAAGATCCCACCTAACCCAAATGTAACCCTACTTGCATAACCCTTGGCTAACCTAAACTTTATCCTATTAGCACAGCCCCAAACCCTAGCCGACTGTAGTATGTAGGTGGTCCAAGTCACCTTGGCTCAATCTAAAATGGACCGAAAATCGACACACTGCACATAGCAATCTGAACTTTTCATCAAAGGTGTATTTTGCAGGTTGGTTTTTCCTTGTAAAATTAGAAAGCGTAGCTCTCTTTTCTGTAAAAATAAGGCCAAGAAACTTGCTAGGGTCTGCGGCGGGCAGCGACGCAGACGACAGGGGTCCAGTAGTGGGGTTGTGTTCGGCGTTCGTATTGATAGATGACAAGCTACCTCCTTATCGCGACGGCTCGCGACAACCGTGGTTTATTGAAATGATCTTTTGAGAAATGTACCTCTGGTTAAAAACAAGTGGGACAATAAATGACCGCATCTCCACGTGGTGAATGATGTTGATTGGGGCGAAGCTCGGGTGGTGCTGATGATACTGATTTGGGTCATGGGTATTGCTGCTTGCTGTCGGCGTTGACGCTTTGCCGCCGCTTCCCGAGCTCTAACTCCGGGTCCGCCTGAGCGTTTTGGACGCTGTGCAGCAGTTCTCGCGCCCTGGTCTCCGGAGCAGCTTGCTGTCTACGTAGACGCTGAGGCGCTGCATGCCCAGCTTTTCGGTCCTTTTCATTCATGGCTGTAGGAGAATGTGTGGTTCTTTCTTTAAGCAGACAGATGGGATGGCATCTCAAAACCCCTACTCTTTTTTTTTCTTCTTTTTCTTTTTCGTAATATTTTGTCATCTTTTTTTCTTTTGCCCTACACGAGCACGTGAGCATAGCCTCACGTGCTCGTGAGCACTTATCTCACGAGCAGAAGCACGAGCACCCGACGCGGCCTACGGTGGACAGACATGCGGACATGGCTAGCCCCTAAGGAGCTTCGCCCTGAAAACCAAAACTTGAAGTAAAAAATCAGCAGAACCCATCCTTTGGGAATGATTATCTACGTTAATGCGAATAGCATCAAACGGTGCGGAGTTATGCGCGTTCGTCAGGTGGCCGGCACACTCTAGATACGCCAGCCCACTCTTGAGGCGATTCTAAATTTGTTGACACTTTCACAGCCCTGCGCACGATCTCCGCAGCCCAGCACGTGCGTTTGTGTCACTTAGGAAGGCGAGCAAAGCACGCGCCATACGCACAAACACTCAAAATGGTACCGACCAGACTTTCTGGCGTCTCAGCTAGTCTCAACCAACGGTATTTAAACGGTTGTTTATATCTTGACCATAGACGTGCTTAGCGCTGTCAGCTGCCGGTGCGCGCGTTCCATGCACGAGGGCTCATTCCGCTTCGTGAGGCTGAGCACGGCCGCTACATCACCCTCTCCCCGAGCGCGGGAGAGGGTGAGCCAGCGGCCGTGCTCAGCCTCACGAGAGCGGAATGAGCCCTCGTGCATGGAACGCGCGCGCACCGGTAGCTGTGACAGCGCTGTAAAGCGCGTCCTATGGTAAAGATATAAACAACCGTTTAGGAGTGCGTTGAATGACTGCCTTCATAGCTCTGGTGGTTAGCGCGTCTGCCTGCTGATCAAAGGGTCAACGGTTCGAATCCCAGCCGGCGCCGGTCTTTTTTATTTATTTATCGACCCGCGGCGTAAGAGGTTAGATAGCCAGATAGATAGATACATAGATAGACGAAAAGTGCGTGAAGTATCCAAAGAATGCTATTCGCATTAAAAACGCGTCTGCATATCGACGGCGCTTTTGCTGCCGAATTGATTCGTCTGCGTGTCGTCTGCTTTCTTTTCGCTGGTCGGCTGCACCTTCGGACGCTGCTCCCGACGCCATCTATCGATATTAACTCCAAACACACCCCACTACTGGACTTGGTCGTCTGGGCCGTCGCCCGCCGTAGACCCTGGCAAGTTTCCTGGCCCTATTTTTTACAGAAAAAGAACTACGCTTTGTAATTTTACAAGAAAAAGCCGACCTGTGAAGTACACCTTTGACGAAAAGTTAAGTTTGCTACATGCAGGTGTCGTTTTTTACGATCCATTTTAGATCAAGCCTGGTGACTTGGACCACTCCCTCGGCCGCCATTTTCCCATTTCAATGTGGAAAATGGACGGCCGACTGAGTTTTCCATTACATGGGGCTTTATAGCACCAGAAACCGAAAACAGGCAGAAATGGGCTCCATTTTCCCAGTGAAATTTTCAGAAAATCACTTATAACTTTTGAATAAGGTATCCGACCAGGCTGAAACTTTGGCATCTGGTTACGACATGTAGCACTACTTCTTGTGATGAAAAAAAAACTTGCTAACGAACCCAGCAACAGAAAAATCCTGTCGTGCTTCTGTTTCACCTTTGTTCGCATTTTTGCTACCATAGCGGATTTCACCTTGTAAGCGTTTGAGGCGTAGCTCTCTCATCAAAAATGAGGCTCGCCAAGGTCAGTGGTGAATGACAATGCAAACAACCGAGTTCATGTTTGTGCATGCGGTGCCATCTCCTGATGTGCGCTGTCAACAGATTCATTGGCTTTCCACCGACTTCGCAGGAAGGGAGCTATGCATAGAAAATTTGCGAGGTAAAATGCACCATTAAATTACTCCTTCGGTTTTTAATTTTAAATCGCAGCGTGCTGGTGCCGATTTTTAAGGGCGATCTTGAGTGAGCCCGGGATTGAAAACACCCTGTCGAAGTATCTTAATATTGCGATGTAATGAGCTAAGTAAATTTTCCGTGCAAGTATTTGTGGTAAGCGTAACCTTGTTGCATTTAATAATGATCCGTAATTGGTTACGTCTTCGGTGTGTCCTGTTGAATGGACGAGGGAGTTCTTTTATGCGGGTCCTGAGCCCTGCCTTGTCTGGGTTCCAGCGAGAGCCTGCGGTGGGGCAGCGCCTCCCGGCCTCGAGCGTTTCGGTGGCCGAAGTCAAGGAACTGGCGTACGCCAGGCTCCAGGCGGAGCTGTCTCGTGCCCAGCAGGTGAAGTGGAGCCCCATTGATTTCGATAACCTCGCCTATTCAAGATAAACTGCTGGAGCTAGTTGGTTACGCATATTGAGATGAACACTGTGCAGCGTGGAACTGCTGCGCCATTTGCACCACAATGTGCCAGGATGGATAATCTTCTACGTGCTGCTTCAATAACACTGTATGTGTGGGAAATTGCACCATGCCTTGTGCCAAAAGGATATCTCAAAAACAAAACTGAGATTTTCATTTCATTTTGCAATGGGAATGTTTTGCAGTGGGGCTTGCAAACCATTTACAGTTTATACTAGATCTGACGAGTCTAGGGGAGCTGCAGAATTACTTCGGTCAATCGGGAACATTGTTGAATCGAAAATTACATTTTATAAGCATTCAATTTTATAAGCATAGTCTTAATGTAACTGCATAAAGAGAGCTATTGTGACATTGCAATAGTTTGAGAGCCTAAAATGTGAATTACGCTTGCGATTATGAGTTTAGTTTGTTAAGACGACCCATGCCGCTAGTGAGTGAAGGAAACCTTGAAAACTTCTGAAGAATCGAATTAAGGTTGTTGTTTTTCTGACACCACAATCCGTGCCCGTTACCAGCAAACTTCGCGAGAGCAAGCTGGGGCTCACATTGAAGTCCATATACCCCTCCAGAAGTGCAAAAAAGAGTGCCTTTTTTGATTCAAGCATGCATGATTTCTGCCTTTTCTTGGAGGGTGGGCACTTTTTCCGGGGCTTCATTCCATGGTGATGCAGAAGTCGCTGATATGACAAGCGCATGGCGTCATCTTCTCTTTTTCATGTCGGTCATCCAGCGTGCGCCACTCGTATTTTGTCATGTATTGGTTTTGCATCCACGCTCGGAAGATCATGAAACACGGGAGTGTCTAGTGAAAGCTTGCTCTGGATGTGCAATGACTGAAAACCTCTCTGCCATTCTTATCTTGGTGAGATCTGGCCGTTCATATCCTCCGCACTGCAGCGCCCTTCAATAGGCCTAACAAGATGGCAAACCAACACCGAACTACTGAACATAACTGAACCGAAACTGAGCGACCCGTGAACTCTATCAGTACCATCCCTCGCATGTGACATGAATGAAACACTTAGCGCCCTCTGGGCCCGTTTGCACTGAAGCCGGTTAATTCTAACCGCATTTGAAAGTTAACCGCATTTCCCTATGAGGGGGAATTTTAGGTCACGTGACCAGCAGAGCTGGGCGGCGGGGAAACATGAGGCGGTGCCCCGTGTGAGTGAGCGCTGCTCGCTTTGGAACTAATATGTCGTTGTAGCTGCAATATCGGGCGCGTTAGCAATGAATGGTGCAGGAGGCTTTTGCTTTGCCTTACCTCACTTAAATCACAAAGCATGAGCAATGACCTTGCCACATTTTTTAGTTAGTTTTTTATTCTGGCCATTCCTAAGCCTAAATGAACGCGATAATTGACAGCATGGCAACGTCTTTAGAAAGTGGATTGCCATGACTCATTCGGCCGGGTATTGACTGCACACAAAAGCAGACAGACGTCCCGATAGACCTTTTGCTGAATTTCCCAAGCACCCGAGGTGCACGCTACGAGTGTAGTTACACGCGCTGCTCGTGCTGGCGTCTGCAGTACAGTAGAACCTCGTTGATACGTTTTGAAGAAACCGCGAGAAGAAAAACGTATTACCCGGGAAAACGTACGATCCAAACTCACCATTTTCAAGCACAAAAAAAAAAAAAGTCGAGAATGAGATTGAACAGCGTTTATTACAGCGCTTCACTTGCCGAAAGCGTCTGTCAGCTTCTGCTGGCGAGTGCCTTGACCTTTCGCGAAGAAAAGCTCCTTCTCCAGCGTCTGCAAGCTCTTCTCCACACCACAGCTGCTCTTGTGGTCGAAGAAGCTACGAAGAACATCCAATGCCGTGACGGCCTGGGCGAACGTAGCTGCCGGCGGCCTCTCCTGCTCCTCGTCGTCGTCGTCGTCGCTTCCCGACACTTCACCTTGCCGTAGCTCCGCCACGATGTCCGCAACAGTTTGTGGGTCGCATGTTGCGAGATCATCATCCATTGCGACGAATTCGCCGAACGCGATGTCGGTGCCAGTGGACCGGAGCTCTTCGTCCATGTCGTCCTCATCACTCACACACGGGTCGGAGTTGTCGCTCATGCAGGGCTCGGCGGCTCCGCTCGTGCTAGGCTCCGACTCCTCTGCTTCTGGCAAGCGTCGAAAACCGCACTTCTTGAAGCAGTTTCGGACCGTGGCTTGCGTCACACTCTCCCAAGACGTGTTGAGGTAGTGCATCGCGTCGAGCAACGTGAGCTTGCCAGGGTCTTCTCCTCGGGACACGCGAGCAAGGAATCGCCGAACAATGCACTTTCGGTACAGATGCTTGACATTCTTGATTATACCCGCATCCAGTGGCTGCAGATGGCTCGTTGTGTTTGCCGGCAGGAAGACGACACGAAGGTTCCGCAGGAAGGACGTATCCTTGGGATGCGCCGAGCAGTTATCTAGGAACAGCAGTCCCTTGCGATCCTTGCAGCCTAGGCGCCCGTCGAGATAGCGAAGGAATACCTCAAACAAACTACAAGTCATCCAAGCCTTCGTGTTGTGCTTGTACACGCAAGGAAGTCTGGCGATGTTCTTCAGGCATGTTGGCTGCTTCCATTTGCCGATCATCCATGGTTTGATCATCTCCGTTCCATCTTCGTTGCAGCAGAGCAGCACAGTTATCCTGTCTTTGCTCACTTTGCCGCCGTGGCAGGATTCTCCCTTCAAACTTAGGGACTTCGTTGGCTGAACCTTGAAGAAAAGCCCAAGTTCGTCCGCGTTAAACACGTCGCACGGGCGATAGGCGTTAACGATGCCCGGGAGCAAGGCAACCCAGTTCTCTATGTCAGCCGGATTTACGCTGGCCGCCTCTCCGTTCACCTGACGGTATGAGATACCATGCCGGGTTCGGAACCGACTTATCCATCCGTTCGACGCGGTGAAATCGTCGATGTCCAACATTTCGGCGATCTCCTTAGCCTTCTCCCGAAGTATGCTGCCGTCGAAATTCACTCCAGAAGCTCGTGCTTGCTTGAACCAGTTCAGCAAAGCAGCTTCCAGCTCCCCGTGCTTCGCTCCACGGGCTTGCTTGGTAGCCGAGCTGAAAACTAAGGCGTTTGATTCGATGTCCTTTCTTTTCGACACGACCGTGTTCACCGTTGAGGCAGGCAGTCCAAGGTCTCTGGCGATGTCGATCCGTTTCCGCTTCGGGTCCCGGTCGACGGCAGCAAGAATGTTCAACTTTTCCTTGAGGGATAGCGGCTTCCGCTTTCGCGACGCCATCGCCGAACGAAACGAAAGGGCGCGGGCTTGAGCGGAACGCGAAACCGAAGCTGCCAAAGAAAGCTGCCAACGCAAAGAAAGAAACAAAGAAATGCCAGATTTGTTCATTTACTACAACCGTGCTACCGCTACTGCTCCGTTGTACGTCATAGTCTAGAACAGGGGTTCTCAAACTGAGTTCCGGGGAACACAGGTGTTCCACGAACTGGTCTCATGGGTTCCGCGTACACCCAAATTGTAACTCCCCCTCTCCCCGTGCCGTAGGCCGCGCAGCAAGACCATGCGAAGCACCTTCATCTCACTTTGTACTGGCATTGCGATTGATATGGTGGGAGATATATGGAAGCAGTAAGCAAAATTGCCTACAATTGTGCATCTCTTGCTTCTCGGTCGGCAAATATGAAGGGGGGGGGGTTCGTGGCAGTTTTGAGGCTTCCTGGGGTTTCGTGAGGCCAAAAAGTTTGAGAACCCCTGGTCTACGAGTTATCTCGCGCACTCTTGCAAACAGTGCTTTCAGCCCTCGGAACAGTGCCTCTAAGAGCTTGCTGGAGTTACCGAGAGCGACCCGTAATCACGTGTCTACTTTCAAAACAGCTTGGAAGCCGTAAGTAGTGATGGGACGAATCTTATTCGAATCGAGATTCGGAGCCGAATCTGGAGATTCGGAAAGATTCGGAAGAATAGACGAATCTCAGCGATTCAGAAAAGTTCGGAAAGATTCGGAGCGTTGCCATGGTTGTCAGATCATGTTGATGAGTGTTTCAACTTTTCGTGATATTAACTTCACTAAATTCTACGAAGTGCGCAAAATAATATTGTAATATAATATCATAGTAATAAATAAAATGTTTCGCTTTGTTTATATTATTTTGATGTTTGTCGAGAACAGTAGCCAGATATCACTGGAAAATTGGTTTTCGGTTTCGGATTACGACCAAAATAAGCATGCTAGGTGCACGGGAAAATACAAGTGCATGTTTTCATCGCAACGAAGAGATCGATGCCGTGACGTGCTGTTCGGCATTGACACGTTTCATGTCCATAATTACGGTTATAGTGGCACACACCACACAAGTGAGTATGCTCGATTCGATTATCTTCAACGTGTGTCCACTGGAGTATTGTTATCAAGACACGGGAAACAACCTGAAACTCCTTACGCTGTACTACGTAACCAGAAAGGTACAATTGTACACTTTCTGGTTAATGATATCTGATTTAGTTAGTGTTTGTTTCGCGTTGGATACACCTGGGTTCTGTTTCTTTTTGATAAAATGAAGTTCACGTACACAAAACTTGCTGCCGAGAACGGGAGAGACCTCCACCGGTGCCGGTATGCACGCTGAGTCGAAGTTGTGACGAGCAACATTCATCTCGCTCTCGCGCCTACAGGTACAGACATGCACGCAGCTCTAGAGAAGGAGACGAATAATTTCCTTGCCCGAATATATTTATGTGCATTACAGCCACATTATGTATAATACGCAGCATTTCACTACATTTTACCGATCACCGCTGAAACTGCACAAAAACCGAGACCGTGCATTGGTTAGGCTCACGTCAACCATACCGATCAGCTCAGCTGGATCTGGGCATGTGCCAGGGTTTAGAATGACAGTACAGTACATACCATACGTTGAAATAAACAAGACGAAATCTGGTTACATGCAGTAACAGTACCTAAAAGAAACACAACTGACCGCGTTCGCGAAGCTTTACTGACAAGGTTCATGCTGCCGCCTGCAACCAGCGACGAATCGGACAAATCTCGAATCTCCCGAATATTCGTCGTGGAAGTTCGGAAATTTCGGAATCTGTCCGAATCCGAATCTCCGGTAATTCGTCCCATCACTAGCCGCAAGCGAGCATGCTGCTACGGTGTTGACACATTGACAACTGAAGAGAACATGCGCTCGCACGGGCGAACGATCGGTAGACAGCTGTATTGGTTTCGATTTTTACGCTGCTGCTTCGGTTGCTCGTTACGACAGCGTTTGTGCCACTTTCGCCATCGGTGGCACTTGACAAGAGGAAAGTGAACGACAGCATCAGATGGGCGCGCTGTTACGAGCGGTTAATACGCCGCCGCCGGAGTTGCAATCGCTCGGAATCACTTTGTTATTATTTCATGGGAAAGATTCTTTGACGGATCGAATAATGAGCTAAGACAGTAAAACCGCACTGTGTGTTTTGTAAACTACCTTGTGCACCCGAACGGCTTTCGGAAGTTGCGGAGAACAATAGACGCAGCGGCGGCATTATCAGCGGGCACTGCCAGACCGTTCCGCACGCGCGCGCTGTGTATACCTCGGTGCTTGTTCGTCGAGACCGGACGTTCGGAGCTCTGAATATGCAAGTGCAACGTTGATTGCCAAAAAACAACAAAAAAACGTATAATCCAATCGACATTTGGCAGAATGTTGAGCGTATTTTCCAGGAAATCTTGTTATCCGGGAACGTATGAACCGGGAAAAAAACAGCGCAGCTCTATGGGACGTTTCCCGTGCCCTCACTCGCGAACGTATTAACCGGGAAATCGTATGAACCGGGAACGTATCAACGAGGTTCTACTGTAGTAACTGTTCTAAAGCAAAAAGCCTAAAACATATTGTGCCTTGCACGTGCATTTGTCAAAGCCTTATTATGATTATTTACTTGAATCGTTTATATCGGGAAGGCCAGCACACGCGGACCGTAGAAATACACTTCAAGCATTCTACTCGATGCTTGGGTAACTTACTAATAGGTCTATTTTTACTGGATTTGAATTACAGGTTTTTCAATTTATGATGGTGTTATATACAGTTCTTACATGCTGGCCAGCCGCCTGCCTTTCACTGTTCACTTCTTCCTTATTGTTTCTAGGACTGAACTTGTCGTCCTCCTTTGAACTTGGGAGGAAATTTCAATGAGGCTTGTCTTCAAATTTAGACAGCCAAGCATTTAGAAAATTTCCAAACAAGGGTGAATTTAGTTTTACCTTACCTAATATCTGTACCATGAGCAACAAAAAATGTCTGCTCAAAGGTATGCGGAGCTGCGTTGCGAAAACCCGATAGCTTGCGTTTTTGGGTCTCCCTTTTCAGGAACTTTTTCCATGGGAGCCACTTATACATTAGAACCTCGTTGATACGTTCCCGGTTCATACGATTTCCAGTTCATATGTTCGCGAGTGAGGCACGGAAAGTGTCCCATAGAGCTGCGCTGTTTTTTTCGGTTCATCGTTCCCGGATAACACGATTCCCTGGAAAATACGCTCAACATTCTGTCAAATGTCGATCGGATCATACGTTTTTGGCAATCAACGCAGCTCCGAACATCCGGTCTTGACGAACGACGCGCCGAGTGCGCCGAGGCATTTTGGCGCGCGGCGTCGCAGACGGTCTGGCAGTGACCGCTGGCATGCCGCCGCTCGTCTATTGTTCTCCGCAACTTCCGAGCCGTCCGGGTGATTAAGGTCGTCTACAGAACACACAGCGCGGTTTTACTATCTTAGCTCATTATTTGATTCGTCAAAGAATCTTTCCCATGAAATAATAACAAAGGATCCGGCGATTGGAACTCCGGCGCGTACTGACGCTCGTAACAACAGCGCGTCCATCTGGCGCTGTCGTTCACTTCCTCTTGTCAAGTGCCACCGCTGGCGAAAGTGGCACGAATGCTGTCGTAACGAGCAACCGAAGCAGCAGCATAAAAATCGAAACCCAAATACAGCTGTCTACCGATCGTTCGCCCGTGCGACGCGCATGTTCTCTTCATTACCGTAGCAGTACGTTCACTTACGGCTTCTCAAGCGTTTCGAAGTAGACACGTGATTATGGGTCAGCTCTCGGTAACTCCAGCAAGCTCTTTGAGGCACTGTTCGCAGCGTTCCGAGGGCTGAAAGCACCGTTTGCAAGAGTGCGCAAGAGTAACTCTAGACTATGACGTACAAGTGAGCAGTAGCGGCAGCGCGGTTGTAGGAAATGAACAAATCTGGCATTTCTTTGTTTCTTTCTTTGCGTTGGCAGCTTTCTTGGCATCTTTGGCAGCTTCGGTTTCGCGTTCCGCCCAAGCCCGCGCCCTTTTCGTTCCGTTCTGCGATGGCGCCGCGCAAGCGCGTCGCTTTCGCGAAGTCATGACGCCATCGCAGAACGATTCTGCTGGCACTTGCCAGCAGAAGCTGACAGACGCTTTCGGCAAGTGACGCGCTGTATTAAACGCTGTTCGATCTCTTTCTCGACTATTTTTTTTTTTTTTTTTTTTGTGCTTGAAAATGGTGAGTTTGGATCGTACATTTTCCCGGTAATACGTTTTTTCTCGCGGTTTCTTCAAAGCGTATAAACGAGGTTCTACTGTATTCGCTAAAACCAGTTGGTGACACCAGCTACCACCCCATAATAAAACACAGCTATCGCTCATCCAGCCCTTGTCAAACTTGGCTAGGTACTTGTAGGTACCTAGTAGGGAAGAGCAATTAACTTTTAACCGCAGTTAAAGTTAACCGGTTTTGAAGCAAACGGGCCCTTGTATGATTCACTAAAAGCCCCGAGTGCCGAGTTTGTTTTTACAACGAAGCTGTAAACGCTAGGTCTGGGAAAAAATGCGTCCTCACATGTCGACAGAACTCCCCATTGGTCTTGGCAAGTATGAAGAATAAAAACGAAAAGAGGAGTCAAGTATGAATAAATAAAACTAAGAGGGGGCAACCAGCGTGAGTTAGCCTACCTTGGCATTATTAAATAGTTTGGTCCTGATCCCTTGTTAGCATCTGTAGGCATCGTTCTCGAGGGTCGTCCTTGAGGTTGTCCTAAAAGTCGTCCTTGAGGTCATCCTAGACATTGTCCTAGAAGTCGATCCTAGAAGTCATCCGAGGGTCGTCCTTGAGGTCGTCCGAGAGGTCGCCCTAGACGCCTTCCTCTAGGTCGTCCTAGAAGTTGCCCTTGAGTTCGTCCTAGGCATCATCCTCAGTATCATCCTAGAAGCTGCCCTTGAGTTCATCCCAGACGTCGTCCTTGAGGTCGTCCTCCAACCGTCCTAGAAGTTGTCCTTGAGGTCGTTTTAGACGTCGTCCTCTAGTCATCGTCCTAGATGTCATAGAGATAACAGCTTTGCTGGTCCTCCATCTTCACGTGAAGTGAAGGGGCTCTTCAATTTTTTTGGAAAAATGAAACGAGGTCACTTAATTGTTTTGCTGGTACGCCAGCAACAAACTTCGAGGCATTCTAAATAAAAATACATTTGAAATGATCCCTTTTGCACTTATTATTTTCAGGAATGCTCACTAAATCAGGTTGACGGTCAAATTTATTTAGTGGTTTTGAGTTCATCCTGAAATGTCAATAACTGACGTTTTGGGATGCAGTAACTTTATGACCTTAGGTGTGTGATACAGCAACTCTTTTCTTACTGTCCCATTGAGCGAAAGAGTTGATCAAAATATGATTGAGTGGCAGACTTACCGCTCAGTGGGCGACCCTACTTATCCCATTACCTTGGCGTCATCCTTGTGGTCGTCCTAGAGGTCTAGGACAACCTCACTTGTGACATTATGTGAAAAAAGAACAGCGGCATTATGTCCGGAAGATGGCCATTAAATATGTCATCATACGTCATCAGCGTGATGTCACTGCCGGAGTGCCATGTGCAAAAGGTGCTTCAGACTTCATCTGTGTTTGTTGTGTGCTTCGTGCAATGGACTGTGAGGTGATTGCGTCTACATCTACGGCCTTGACATCTACAACGCCTTCACAGGCGAACGTGGCACTCACGCAAATACGCCACATCCTCCTTAAGTGTCCTCCTCTAAGCATCGTTCTTGACGCCATCCTAGAAGTCGTCCTAGACATCGCCCTAGAGGTCGTCCTAGATGTCGTCCTTGAGGGCGTCCTTGAGGTCATCCTCGGCATCGTCCTAGACACCATCCTTGACGTCGTCCTAAACTTAATACATGTAGAGACATAACTTGAAAACATTTTACCCACAAGACGTGTACATGCTAGGAAGGCTTTTGCCTTCCTACATTTAAGCAGTCTTGAGCATCCTCCTGTAATTTTTGTTTTTTTGAACAAGCAGGCACATAAATTGGAATTTTCCGAAAAATATGGACAGTTTGAGCTCTGCCCACTAGAGTGCTAATCGTGTCTCGTGTGTTTTCAGGAGCTGAAGTTGAAGGACGAAGAAGTTGCTCGGCTCAGCCAGACTCAGGACGAGGTCAGGGCAGAACTGGAAGAACTCACTGCCAGTCTTTTCAGAGGTAAATCATGCATGTTTTGCTTCTCTCATGCCTTTGCACCTTGGATGCCCTCACTCCTTGCATGCCTTCACATGCTTTTGTTCCTCATATGCTTTTGTTCCTCGTATGCCTTTGTTCCTTGCATGCCTTTGTTCCTGAATCCTGATATGCCTTCACTTTACATTCTTTTGTTCCTCATATGCCTTTGTTCCTTGTATGTCTTCACTCTTGCATGCATTTGTTCCTCATATGCCTTCTCGCTTGCCTGCCTTTGCTCCTCACTTACCTTTGCTCTTTTCTCCACATTGGCTGAGAGCAGTCGTATTATTGGTACATGGTCTTGTATCCCATGACAAAACCTTACAAGGACAAGTTGTGCATGTTTGTACAAGGCTGCAGGAGAAACTGGTTGGGTTATTTTACAGAGTTGACTCATGCGTCAAGGAAAGGCTGAACTTCATCAAAGCGCAGCTCCCTGGGTGAATGCAGCATGCAAAAGCTTCAGCCAAGTATGCAATAAGAATTGAGACATAGGCAGGGAGTGTTTTAAAGATTTCGAATAACAGGCAAGTGTCCTTCATCAGCCAGACAAAATGTGGCTGCTTTGTGCTGGGGC